>KV448560.1:5025-22747 GCA_001658105.1 Rhizopogon vinicolor AM-OR11-026
TTCATCATAACGATATGCCAAGCTCTCGTCTTTTTATTCAGCAGAAAACAATTGACGGCCGTCACGGTTTACGAAACTGCTATTGTGGTTCATCTGTTCCGGAAAACAACAAAACAGGGGAATGAATCAGGTATGCAGTACTAGTACAACTCAAAGACTCCTCTTAGATTCGTCCACCATCGCCCACAAAGACCAGCTGAGCAGCGGGTGACCCGCATTTCATGTCTGCCTACGAGTTGTTTCTTGCATCCTTGGAAGATGACAACAGTGGAAGAGAGGTACGCATGACTTCCATGTTTCCTTGAGAAACATTCATTAGTGTCAGTTTCAGTCCGCACGCCGTACTACAAATGCCACACTATCCTCAGCCTCAAAATCTGTTCAACTTTCCACCACTCCCTACAGTTTGACACAGAAAGAAACAATCCCACCTAATATTGCCCGTGACTTTGTGCTTGCGACCACTGTGAGTGCAACCGAGATTCTAATTTTTTGGTCAGCCAAACAAAATTCAGAAAAAGCCCAAGTCTGACAATGCAACAAACCAAGCCGACGGTGCGTGCGTGCGTTCCAGTGTCTCACTCACCCTTTTCAAGCATCAAGCCATGGACCTCGAATGGTTGCTCGCGCGAGAGAAATCGGGGCAAGGAGGCTCAATACTTGCGCACGAGATGGGGTGTGTTCAAGGCGCATGAATTGGATGCTTCAGTCGCTCATTTAATTTTGAAGCCTTGGAAAGACCATAACCTCCATTGCGTTGATAAAGAAGACGCTCCAGGAAATGAAAGCGGCGGATTTCAAGGAAGTGTCTGGGGGATCTTTTAGGTCTCGTGGGTCCGGGAGACCACTTGATCGCCCGAAGACGACGCTGTGAACGCACCTTCACCTTGCCGTTGATGTCTCGCTGATATTGCTATGAAGGGTGGTTGTTCCTAGTTCGTCCCTCCGCGACCAATGGATGCGCGAAATTGAAAGATTTGGTGACGGGCTAAGAGCGAAAGTTCACGAGGGGCACATGAGTAGGTAATTTGCTTGTGACCAGAAAGCTCACGCGTTCAAATTTCTCTGTATATAGGTGTAGACGTTCTCATGGACGCAGATGTTATCGCAAGTGCTTCAAAGGAACTAGTAGTACTTCCTAATGCTGTGCGCAGGTCACCACGTATCAGAGATTAGAACGTCGAGTGAGCAAGGATCCCAAGGACCCGGTTTTTGTTGTATGCTGGTACCGCGTCATCTTGGGTAGCGCGTTCAATGCCTGAACTGACGATCGCTTTAACTAAGCATAAAATGTTGCAGATGAGTCGCATAGGATTATGAGCGCAGGTGCTTGGTACGGTGCATGCATGACACTGAAGAAGCTTCAGGGGCTTTGTCTTACAGGCACTCCGTTTGTAGTGAGTGTGTACCTATTTGAATGGAGCGACAAAGCCTTGACAACCACATTTGCATAGAATAAGCTATCCGATGTCCAACCCCAGATCAGGTTTCTTGAAGTCAGAGACGAACATGGACCGGCCGCAGAATCCACTGTTTTCGGAGTACGCGCCAAACGTGGATACTTTTGCAAACTTTCCGCGCTTGCAGTCGCAGTATGTTCAATTGTTGCTCCACCGTGCAAGTTCCAAATGAAATCTCACTAGGATCTTCTTATGACTTGTATGCGGTACAGAAGAAAGCATGACGTGTTACAGCTCCCGAATCTAGAAATCAAGATCGTTCCTGTGTTTCAAACCAATGGGGAGAAAGTGATACACGAGTGGGCGCGTTCTAAGATGAAAGACTTTGACATTGCGTATCTGAGAGCCAGGCAAGGTGATGAATCTCAGGCTGTTCCTGCATACGCTATGGAGGTCATTTTGATAGTCTTTTCTTTCAGCGTGTGATCATCCACTCCTGCTCATGGGCGTCTTGGGACAGATAGCCGAGGAACAAGGCAGAGATGTTGAAGTGACTTCCTGTGCAGCGATCATGTATAGGGGTGGCCTCGGTCCAGATCCTTATGTTCTCCCATCAGACCTTCAGCCATTTTCTCGCCTGTTTGGACATGCGTATGTCTCGAGCAAGATGCGCGCGGTTATCGATATCATCAAAGGTGTACCGGAGGGCCAGAAGGTATTAGTCTTCGTAAGTCCCTCTACCGTCTTCTTTGGGCACGTCGGTTCATTATCTTCCCAGTGCTGCTTTAGAGACACTATGGATCTGCTAGAGATCCAGACAAAGAAACTCGCGATAGGGGTGGATCAATGTTCGTATACATGACGCGCCAATTTTCGTGGGAGTTGACTGATATTGTATCGTTATATTCTAGATCACGGCGGACTTTCGACCAAACAACGGACGACAGTCCTTGACTCTTTCGCGAGTGATCTTCGAATGAAAGTGCTGCTCATGTCCATTGATGCGGGTGGTGTCGGACTGAATATTACTGCGGCAAATCATGTTATCCTCGCCAATCCGTGGTGGAACTGTCCCAAGGAGGTGAGTGGTTGAATCAAAGTGTGCGCGCGGTGATGTCGAAGGCCCGCGATAGGCACAGGCCATATCTCGGTGCCACCGTTTTGGCCAAGACAAGACGGTTATTGTTTATAAAGTCATCACACAAGATTCCGTGGAGACTGACATTGTAAAGTATCAACGGGAGAAAAAGGATATTGTTGAGAATGTACTGGACTTGATTGCGCTTCCACCTGTCTGAGCTCGAGCCCCAAGAAATGTTTTGTCATTGTGAAATATTAGTCGTGCTACCATTGCTCGTATAATGTACTATGTGCTGCTACATAAAACTGTCATACATATTTGAATCGACACTGATAACATACCCTTGACATACCCAACGCAAAAATCTCGCTCGAGCTTTCAAACTGACTCTTAATAAATACATCCTCTTTACACAGCAGGCCCACGCGAAGCAGCAGACGTTGTGGTGCGTTCAAGAGTGGTCCTAATATTCCGCCCAGCGCCATTGTCACTCACACTCGCAGTAGTTGCCATGCTCCTGGTGCTATCAATGCTCCCCTCAGTGCGCATTCTGCGGGCATGCGGCCGCTTCTTGTTGCCCATCATGGAGCTGATAGAAGTGCCCCCCGAGACGCTGCCCTGCCTGAAATGCTTGCTGATCGAGATCCCTCTCGAAGCGTTAGACCCACTGCGGGCATGGCTTGAGCTCGGGGACGATGGGACGTAAGGAGGTGGGTTCATGCGCGATCTTGGAGATTGTGGTGACGTAGCGCGTTCAGGGGTGGTTTCAGGGGTAACTGGGGCGCCCTTTTCGTTGCGTAAAGTATTGGCTGGTCGGCTTGGCGTTTGAGCGAGGAATGGGGAGATAACGTCGGCTGCATCATTGATGGGAGATGACATGGGGAGGACAGAAGGGGATAGCGGCATGCCATGCCCAGGGGAAGTTGGTGAAGCGATACGGAGGGAACTGAGGCTCGTTGTTGAGGGCATGTGGGGCATGCGGTGGGGAGAGTAGGGAGAGGTGGACATCGGGGCTGATGTTTGAGGGTATCCTGATGGTGCGAGGGGAGCGCGAGTCATGTTTTTGGTTGCCGCCACAGTGAAGTGTGAACCATTCCATGGAGAAGAGGTCATCTCTTGTGAAAACTGCGCCGATCTTTTGCGCCTCCGGCAAAAAATGAAGAGGAAGAAGCCACAGAACAGAAGCAGCAGAACCACTCCCCCGATGACGCCTCCAACGATTGCAGCCATGGGGGTTGTCGAAGAGCTAGATGATGATCCCGATGATGATGAAGTGCTGGGGACGGGGTCTCCTGTCAAGTCGGGCATTGCTAACAAAAAGTCAGTGTCCTCTTGACCACAACAATTAAGTTAGCGCTTACACGCAGCAGAAAGACCAGAGGCAATGCTGGTACTAAAGGTCCCGTTTGTGTAGGTACTAGCTGCAATATCATAGTGAAAAAATAGCTTAGTGGTACTGTTATTGAAACTTACGATCATAGTTTGCATAATAAGGTATCGACAAATTAGACGTTATTCCGGAAGGAAAGTACCTTTCAGAAACATTATGCACCAGAATGAAGAGACAAGTCGCATAGAAAAGACTCACGTTGTCGACGTCATGTCCCCACAATTGATTGTCCATTGATCCCAGCTGTGCCGAGTTCGCTAAAGTGAATAGCTAACTGAACTTTAGAGACTTACCTCACTAAAGCGGGCGAGGAAGAGGCACAATACATGCAGGCACTAAGCAAGTTGTAACTTGCCCAGGAGCTGTCCATCGTTGCCATTCCTGTTAGAGCAATACAAAGTATTTGCACAACGGAGACTCACCAAGTGCACTGGGTCACATTCGAACCAGCAGGGACAAAGGAAACCTCAGATGAGGGAGGGGAGATAGTGTCATCTGAAAAGACTCAAAATACACATCACAAATAGGACTATAAGATGGCGCTTACACGTATATTTGCAGGCATTGTCCACCTGCTGAACAACTTGACATGGTGTTTGACCTTTCGTGTTGGAACTCCATGATGGGCATTGCATTTTCGTCAAAGTGTCGTGCAATATCAGCCGAGCTGGGAGAGCTTATGAAGACGGTTATCTTCAGTGTAACGGAGAAGCTGTGCGAAGGAGGTTACAAAATCCGAATAGATGGCAGTGATTCGCGAACAATGAGCTGCCCGCTGTCGGGAACGAATAACCGGGAGAAAACCTGAAGGAGTGAGGATGGACGGGGGACTCTGAGCTGGGAGGTGGAAGTTGGGGAGTGTACTACGTGGCTAGTAAGTGAACGCGGGTCATAGTTCTGATGACAGGCAGGGGTGGCACGCGGCGTAAACCTATGATTGTCAATTGATAGGAACGAGTGGGCCGGATATAACTCATTCGTATGTGGGTCCTGGTGTGCTCAGCTGAACGACATCCTCAGCGTCAAAAATGCTAACTTTGAGTTGTCCGGTAATAACACCATAGCCGCACGCTCCTGCAACTGCCAATTGCCATGCGGTTTACTCGTCAACTGAGTTCATGACATCGAGAAAATGTCAAGGTGACCCTAATTCAGCTAAGTCAAATCAAGGGTTTACTCGGCAGCCCGGGCACGGCCTTCTTCAATCACAACACATGATTACAGTCTGCTGGCATTGCCTTGTTTCTCGGCCTAAGGTCACCAATCAAGCTACCGAGCGCCCGCTCGATAACCTACCGATAAGAGATCATGATCATACACCCTCGTTTGAACAACGTTTTCCCTGTCTTTGCAGTGTGGTGCACAGTACCACATCTCAGGCTACTCCCGCAACATGGCGTCCTTGCCTTTCTTTTTTTTATTGTCTATACTTCCATGCATCCTGGCGGTGCAAGTACATCCAGTCGCCCGTGGTATCAGCTCAAGTGCCTCTTGCACGACTGACAACGTATACGAGTGGATGAACGACGCCCAAGGCTACTCCCCTTGCCTTACGGTAGCTTATGTCGAGGCTCCATGTGCCGGGAACAGTATGTCAAGTCTTCTGGTGGCATGGTTGTATACCCATGTGCTTTTTTGAAGGTTATATCCAGCCCTCTCTGATGGTCAATTATTCGTACTCCCTGCCAAATTCTACGACAGCAAATGAATGCTACTGGTAAGCGGTGTCGATAACTATTATATCTCAGATTGTCCTGATATCATCGCAGTTCATGGTCATCCTACAATCTCATGATGGCGTGCACTCTCTGCCAAGGGTCTAATTTCAGCAGTTCTGTCTGGACGCAAGTCATCCATCTCGTGCTTTGCAAACTATTAATGATTTGATAGATGGCCTAAGTGGTCAAGTGGGTGCACCGCTAACTCTTCTTGGACAGCCGAGTTTGTTCTCATTTCATAATTTGCGGTGTCTCCCTGTTGATGATTGATCATAGATATTTCCCTTCTGGATACGTGCTTTCTGCGGGTGCGTCTATACCTTCCTGGGCTACTCTCAATCGTAAGTCAATTCGTTTTCTGAGCACATGATAGTGACCAACGATTTCACAGCGGCAAGCTGGACATCCGAAACTTTCAATGTCGTAGATGCGCAAGCAGCTTATGAGCAGAGTATGTTAGTTTGATCGCATCTTCGTCGTCACTGATGTTGATCCATCTCAGATTCTTCTGACATCGTCCCGAGCGCCTCATCAACATCATCTAGCGGTTCAAGCTCAAAATCGACTAATGTCGGCGCGATAGTTGGCGGCACCGTCGGAGCTGCAGCCGTCATAGCGCTTCTCGCCGTCGGCGCTTATCTGGTGTACAGGCGCCGTGTGTACAACAACGCCTACGCCTCTGTAACCAGGCATCAAGGGACGGGATACATAGACAGAGGTGATGGCACGACAACCCGCATGACGCACAGCCGTTTCGGGTCCGAAACATCCACCCACTTTGCTCTGGGGCAGTCCATGTCCCCGTCGCAGCAGTATACTGTGTATTCCCCACAACCCCAGACGGTGTACCCCTCTTTGCAAGGTTCATTATCACCTCCTCCACGGACGGATACGTCGGTTTACACAACACGTGGTGGTCAAACTTCCAACGCCATACCGTTGGTTTAAATACTCCTCGTGTTTCTGATACTCTGGGATGTCGGACTCAGGTCACTTTATCGCGTATACATACCAAATACATACATGCACCAATCATCTTTCCGCGATTATGCTCATCTTGTTGGACACCTGAGAAGGTGGAAATATTAAGATCAAAGTCACGCGACGCTGGTGGATAGTGTCTTTCGAAAAAGTGATTAAGATAAGTAAGTACACGAGCAACGGCATTCATTGAGCCATATTGTTTGCGGACTTATGTATGGCACTGACAAACGAAAGTTGGATTCAATATACCTGACGGGTAGTCACAGTACCACCGGAGAAGCTCTTTGACTCTTTGTTAGGTCTCACAACATCCACGAATCAACGCGTCAAAGACGTATGGTTCGTCACGGTTTTAGTATATGGTCTTGTTTGTACCAGTGCACCAAACTTTTGCTAGCGCTGGCATGGCCATTAATAACTCAGAATAAATCCACACCCCATTATATTTGTCGTGCATCATCTATCTTGATTCTAGGAGAAGCTTGATGTAGGAGCTATCATAAAATGTGACGTTGTTGATTCTAGGAGAAGCTTGACGTAGGAGCCATCACGAAACTCAATGTGACAGCTGTGTTCGTAAGAGGATGGATCAAAGCTTAAGCTTAAGTTTCAACGGCGCAAGTGATGGAATAGGACCAATCAACATTTCAAATCCTAACACTTGTGCCGATGCATAGCTTCAACAAGATTCAGCTCTCGCAGGTGTTTGACTTGACTCGTGTTTAACTCGAGTCCAGCTGTCTTGGGCATGGGGTTGGACCTAGGTACAGTGCTGCACAGATGCGAGTCCTGCCTGATGCAGATTTGCACTCATTGACCCAGGAAAGTGGTGCAAGGCGAATTAATATTGACAACTAATTTGTTAAAGAACAACATGTCACAAATAATGATACTAGTCGCAAAACCGTCAAGTCTGCGTGGTGCGCAATAAGTACAGTGAGGGAAGACCGAGGGCAAACGGACCAGGTCATTAGGAATAGATAATGTCTAAAGGTGCTGCGTAGATGCAGAATTTAGGGTGGCTTGCAGAATTTCGCTAACAGTCGGAGGTGCAACTGTTCGCTGTCGCTTTGAAGACCCCGATGAAGAGGTTTCACCATCGACGTCCATGGCGTCTGAGCCGGTGGTCAGTTCATTCTTCCGTTTCGTGGCCAGGAAGTGTAGATATGTAAGGCTGTGCCGTGGGGGAGGTGTTCGGGCGACGTTCATCGGAGGAGCGGCAAACCAGAAAAGCTCATTAGTATCTGGAGAGCGATCAAAGTGTTTTGCTAACAAGAGGCGTAAGGCAAATGAGAGAGAACAAGGATGAGCACCCACTTGTATCTGGGGGAAGCTTGTCGACGATTGGGGGAACAGTCAACGTTCCTGCTGCAGCAAGCATGGTCCGGTCGCGAGCGTCTTCCTGCATATGAGACTTAGGAGGACTGTGCTGTATAGAAGAGTATTGTGAATGGGCTGCTGTTGACGGAATGGGGGCTGGAGTATTTCTGTCCACTCCTGGAGTAGTCGTTGCCTCAGAATCAACATTGCGTCTAGCCCTTTTTCTCCCTGTTCCACCACCCTCGATCTTCTCCCCCTGGGCTCGCTCCATCGGCTCACCAATGCCGCCGGGACCTTTCACGGCATTCGTGCCAACGAAGGGACTAGCGACCTTTGGGGGATAGACTAGCCGCTCAAATGGGTAAATCGGCATGAAATCTTCGTTCTTCCTGACCTCTTCCGGGACGCAGGAGCTCCAATTTTTAATCTTCACGAACAGCCGCTCGCGGTCATTGTACCGTGAATGGCAAACGTAAAGAGGCCATCCGGGATACCAGAAAGGAGCACGCGGGCGGCCGCGGATATGGCGAGCGGTGAATTGGCAGGCAATTTTCTCGATTACGTCTTCTAGCGCATGGTCCACGAATAAGCCTGCGGAACGGAGATCAGCCATGCGGTCTAAAGGAATTTGACTTTGACCACTATACCCGTCTTAAAGACTTCTTTATCCATAAATTGAGTGTGGGCAGGATGAAAGGTCTGATTGGCACGATAAGCATATGGAGTGTTGTCTTCACAAGAGATTTACCTGTTCAGGGCGATAGTACCAGCAGACGGATAGACCAGGTTGGCCTTTCTTTGCACTTCGAGAAGACTGTATTAATAGCGGTGCAGAACTGCAAAAGGAAACGTACAATTCATCAGACTGCCAGCATTTGAAGACTTGGCCAATGATCGGTCGGCTCGGGTCATCTGGATTCGAGAGATGAAGCCAATCTGCAAGTCGTATGGTCCAGCCCTTGTAGTGCAATTCATCCACAAACGTGCGAAGTTTCGTGGACACCCGAAACGCTGTTACGCCAGCCACCCCAGAATCCACGGAGTGAACCGGTCGTGCAGTGCCAGGTCCAGCTTGTATAGAAGCAAAATTGGAGGTAGAAACGTAAGGCGGCCCAGGGGAAGGCGTAGAAGAGGTGATGGCTTGGTAAAGGCGCTGCACCACGTTCAGCATCTGAATCTGATTAAAATTGGTGTTTTTACCTGAAGCGCGAGAACTCGGCCATACTGTTCGGTACATGGAGTATGCCAACGGCGTGCTTTCTCGAAGAGGCGCGCCATATCGAGATCAAAGTCTTTCGAAGACTCGTAGCCATGAGATTTCACACGTTCCTAAAGTTGTCTTCATGGGGCTGAATGCACCAATGCAGAACAATGCTTACCACAATTAATTTCAAGGAAAGGGGTGACTATAGCTCGAGGTAAGAACTAGCTGCATAACAAATAGGTTGGAACCTCTCACGAGATATGACAAGTCTGTAGATGTTGGCTCCTCGGGAACTGCATCGATAGCGACAGCAAGACGATTTCCTCTAGAGAACTTTCATATTAGCATTCACGTAATGCCGCGATTGATAGCATTTGGAGACGAACGCTACGTCTTTATGGCTTTCGATCGCCAGTACAATTTCGACCAGTCGGTCCTATGACATAGCAAATATGTAAGCATAGATACGCGGAGACGAGACATCACCAAGATTGGGAGCGGTCGATTCATGAATACTCGCCTTGCTGACCTCGGATATCCACCCTAGTTCTCCAAAGCCTTGCCATCTTGGGAGGCTTTTCTCAAGCTGGCGGACGATCGCCTCACTATCCCCACCAATTTCTTCTCCAGCTGCTGATCCCATAGTAATATCCTCCGTATGACTCTCTGGATCAGGCGTCATGCCGCTTACGTCTATCTCTATGTCGGGAGATGATAAGTGCTGTGACGTTTTCAGAGTAGATTTGACGTTTTGCAATTCGGAAGTGGAGAGTGCTGTTGTTCTGAGTTTGGTCGTCTTAGAAGTGGAAGGCTGGGCGATACTGGACTGTGCTGGAGCAGTGGGAGCCACTCCATGAACTTTTTGAGCCGATGAGGGAGGTGGGGAAATTCGCGGCACAGGAAGGATGCTTCTCTTCTGCCATTCAGTTTCGAGTATGGTCTGAAAACATGGTTCGATCGGTGTCCAGGCTAAATATGAGACGTGGATAACATACCTTGAGAGTCTGTGCGTCAGTAGCAATTTGACTATCTGGTTCATTGTAAAACAATGCGTTCCAAAACACGAGGGACAGATCGGTGTACGCGTTCAGCGGGTCCTTGTATCTGTTCTTTTCAACGTTTGCCTTAATACTATTGATGCATCGGGGTTCGGGTATGACCTAGGGAAAATAGATGGTTCGGATATGACTCGTGCTCGTTTCCGCGGAATATGAGAAATACCTCGTAGTACTCAGGCCACTCTGTTCTATCCACCAGAGTCAAGAACAATTGAGACAACAGACGCTTCCCTCGAGGTGGGGTAGCTGCAGTTATGATTTCAATAACCTCCTCAATGGCAGCCTTCTGAGCAACTGTTATGGTCATGATGTAGGAGATTGACTACCTTCTTGTCTGATACTATAACTGTTTTCGGCAAGAAAGCAACTTGATAGAGACGTTATTTGCACATATTTGTCAAAAGCTTTAACAATCAACAGCTATCAACAAACGTAACTTGCCGATTGCTAGCCTAGGATAACCTCACGGCGCCCTGAAGAAGTTAAACTATGAACGAATTTAATCTTGTTGCTATGCTATATCCCCATTAGATATATTTCCTCATTATTCTTCCTTACCGGCGGCTACGTCACGTCCGTATTTGACCGCCGTAGATCGACTAAGCCTGTATTATAGGAGAATTGACCAAACGCATTGGCAGGCAGTACAACCGACTCGGGCACGCGTGTTTAGTGGGCTCTCTTCCATTTCCACTTTACATGAGGCTTCATTTCTTCAAATGACCGGGATCGTCGTTGATAATATCTCCCACCTGCATGGTCAAGAGAACAGACTTTTCGAAGAATCACCAGAAAGGAAGTCGGTGGGCCATCATCGCGGAATTCAGACAACGAGGCGTACCGTTGTGGAATTTTTGCTCCGCCGAGATGAGACGTTGTTGCTCGAGTCAACGCGAAACCTTTGTTATCACGGACCGAGCACCCATTAGAATATGACTGATACAACAAATTCCTTCTCGCAGCGGTAGTCTATGACCTTCTCTAACAACACGCGGGCCTCTGAGGCTTCCTGAACAAGCGGTGAGTTCGAGACGAGACATCGGAGTGCTCAGATGAGCTACTTTTTTTCGGTCCATACCAAATTACGATTGCAAGTCAGCCTCGCTGAAGTTAAATGCTAATTTCTGCCGTAAAGCAAGTTGGTCCTTTGCCTGGGCCTTCATAGAATTTGGTCCTCGTTTTCTTCATGTTTTCGCACTTTTAGGGTTGCCCAGCAGACAAAATATATATAGCTGCTGCCCACAAAAATAGTATGAACTGCATCAGACTTCATCCTCCTTGTCAATACCCTGCACCCCCGCATCCCCCCTTCCCCTGACGTCACATACGCTATGATGCACAGTTCTCTAGCCCAGCAGCCCAATTTGCGGCAGCGCCATGTGCACAGTGCTCAACTGGGTCCATCTCTTTCCCAGCCAAACCCCTCGGATTGGGTCACAAACTTCTTAGAAAGATCATCCATCTACTCCGATGCATACGATATCCAGAGCGGCAGATGTTTTCTCCCAGATAACTATCCAACTACGTCGGCCATACGCACTGGCATGGTCACCGGTCCACCTATATCTTTAGATATTCCTCCATCTTTAGCTAACTTTCGTACCATTGCTGGTGGTCATACCAATTGTGAGTGGTCGGACACGCTGCCTTTATACTACGGGCAACAGCTACACTACACATACACTACACCCGATAAAAGCCCAGCGTCTCCACACTTACCTTCGTCATCGCACTCTTACTGTATCGATCTGCCAACATCATCTGACATGGTTCTTCCATCCCATCCGTCCGCCTCACCGCCGCTCCCATCTGTCCCAGTCACGGTATTGCCCGGGCCGTCCGCCAGCCCCATCGAAATAACACAGTCCATCCGCACCGCATGCGCCAGCTCTTCCAGGCCTGTGCCATCGCGCAACGCCAAGAGTGAAGGTGCAGCTGCAAGACCGCGGGAAAAGAAGCACGCCTGCTGGATGTGCGAGAAGTCCTTTGATAGGCCATCCACGTTGAGAAAGGTCAATACTCGTCCTGCCGCTATAAATAGCTAACTCACGTACGATCTCGCCTTGCAGCATCTACTCGTACACACAGGAGAGAAAGGTACGTAAACTGCAATTTTGCTTCCGCTCCATGACGCTGAAAGTTATAATGACAGCATTTGTGTGTCAAACATGTGGTCGTCGTTTTGGTGTTGCGTCCAACCTCAATCGTCACGTTAAGCGGTGCATTCTTAAGCCCGTAAACACAGTGACAGCGAACCGCACAACCCAGATGGCATCTACTAGTGGCTCTGCTGGGACGTCTCAAGAAGCCGCATCAGCCTCAGCGCCTGAGGCATCCGCCGCCCCAGCCTGTAGTACTACCGTGTCATCCGACTCAGGTTCACGACCGAACAAACGTCCCCGCGATGAATCAAGTTCGTCGCCATCAGATCAGCCCAAGGCATCTGCAAAGAGGCGGCGTCGAGCTCCGTCCCCATCGCAATGGATACCAACATCCCTTCTTCCATTCAACCTCATCCCCACGGAGTCTACAAAAGCGACTACTGTACCGCTCCCACCTGTTACGGCAGTCAAAGATGAGCTGTCCAATGAGTGGATCGAGGAGCGCAACTCGTGGGACGAGAATGTCGGCCTTACTCCCTATCACCCTTGTGGGTGGAAGGGTACCCTCCCAGGTCCAGCACTCTTGGGGTTCGGCGGCAAAGACGTCGGGAACGTCGGTCTTGTGAATGGAGGCACGTATGTGATGGGAAGACTCGTTATGGTTTAATCATGTTGGCACTGGTCATGTTCCTCCGTGGATTCCTCGCTTTCTCGTTATGGGTTTTTCTTGTCATTCTTGGAGGCGATTCATGTAGCGCAGGTTTGGACTTCCTTAGTTTTGGCCCCGTTAACTCAGCATATTATTCCCGATACATCTTACTCGCATTTGCCTTTTTGGCCCGTTTGGGTTTTTGAAGTGCTGGTCATCTGGTTTGTCTTCACGCATCTAATTATTCCCAGTACGTACACGCACACGAACTCTGCTGTAACCGTAGCTTGTCATCCATGTCATCCGATTTTGCCTGTATCGAGTATTATCCCGATGATATAATCTATCTGTTTTGCTCTTATCCCATTCGAGATATGTCTCTATAAACTAATAAATAATTGTCTCTTATACTTCTATTCATAGTTCTCGATTATCATTCTTGGTAAGTATGTCTGATGGGGAACTAGGGAGAGAGACTACGGTACTGTCGGAAATTTCTTATTCTGGTTTCATGACCTTGCACGTTGCTTCAAGCGTGTTGCAATGGGTTACGACAGAATCCCGACGTCATTCTAACCATTTACATGGATGCCTAGGGGAAGCACGGCGCAAGACCCAGCGACACATTCAGCATCAAGCACCAATCTGACTCTGATATCTATGTACCGGATACACTTCCAACGCTGCATTTTGAGTATTTCAGAGCAGGGTAAGTACGACGCCAGGGTTCCTTTGTCCAGGTGACGATAATGTTTATTTGATTGACATTCACCGCTGCATTGTACTACGGGGACGGGCTTGGATTATGGGATCATCGATGCTGCGCGGCAACTGTGCGGTGCGTTAATATTGACCTAAGGCGGAAGTTTCAAACCAACGCGGATGTGTTGACCCCCGTGCCTCCAATTTGAATTGAGCAGGTCCGGCAGGAAATATTGAAGCATGAAATGCAGGACGGGGACGAGACACTCGTTCTATATTGTTCCACAGCAGTAGGTATAGCTGCAAGACTACACATCCATAAGGGTCTTCTCGTTTCCGATGAGGTGGTGGTTGGTGGCTGACATTTTCTTGAAGTGCGCCAAGCACGAGCCGCAGAACCTGCACAAACGGTGAACTTCTGTCAGTGTGGCATCGTCAACCTCACAACTACCCGGTTGATAAATTAATTTATATTGAGGAAATTACCTGCCTCATCTGGCCCATTGACAGATTAAAATACACCATTGACTTACTTACAATTACATTAAAGATAGACGACATGTCGCCCTGGGAGGCTCTTTCAAGGTTTCTCAGTACCCTTCATGGCAAGTGCATCATGCTGGGACGATTTGAACAATGCGGAGAGAAATTCTGTTGTTCTCCGAGTCCTCGGATGACCTGATCAGTAAGGAGAACTACTATAGATACACTCGGTGGACCCACGCCATGATCATTAAAATTCTCTGGTTGACATCTCGCGCCAGATCGAAATTGTATACACTCCTGCCACTGCAGCGCTTTTATGACCGCCTTTTACAAGGTCGTAAGCCACAGCATTACCACAGCAGCATCACTCTCCGCGTCCATTTGGTGTCCATGTGGTGTTCTACGTCATCTCCGCCGTGTTCTTCTCCGCGCAACGCATGCCTGGTTTACAAAAAACGGCATGTCATTAATCTACAAACCGTTCATTTTGGCGTCAAATACCATCTTTTGCGTGGCATCGCAGCCATAATGTTGCGGAAAGCGTCGATTTTGCAAGACATGCATATACTATAGTCCAGCGGTTGCATGCAAGACATAACTCTAGAGCGCGAACCTGTCGTTGATGTCAGAAGCATGCTCCGGACGCAATGTGTGTTCGCGCAACAGGTCGGAGACACAGTTACATATCGTCTACCGGTACTGCAGGTCCGGAATGGTCACTGGTGCGTCATGATTCTTCCTGCCACTATGTACCCTTGAATTACACACGCAATAGCTGCAGGCGTCGCGCATCAGTCTAGCTTCTGTTCGAGATTATAGGACAGATTAGCTTGTGTATATCATATCATTCGAGAGGTTTCTCAATACCTCGGAACCAGGAGCCGTCAACCGAGCCATTCCGTTGGGCTCTATAGATGCTCGTGTTTCGGAACGCAGGAATGTGGATATCACCATGGACACTCACAGACGAGATATACCTGGTATAGCAAAGTTCCAGGGGGAGTGTTGACCATCCTCGTGGTGGATCGATTGATCGATTGTAGATTCGGATACGCTGTATCGATGGATGTAAACTGCCATCAAGCGCAATCCTTACCTGAATCATAGTCTGTTTATCTACGCAGCCAGTGAAACCCTAGACTGATATTGAAAGGAGCGGGTATATTTGGAATCATGATCTTTGTGGGTTCATGAAGGATTAAACTTACCATTCTAAGGAAGCAAAGCTGTATCAACCCTTGATTATCATACGACAGTGGAGGGCGTATATTGCGACGGCGTTGGTGTATAATCTTTCAGGGCATGATCAAAAGAACGTGTAGTTACCACAGTGGGTGTTGGTTGACGCAAAAGCTTCTAAGATGCTCCGTCGAAAGTTTAGCGTGCAAATTTAGGATCTGGCATGACCTCCGAGTCTACCTGTGCAAGCGTCAAATGCCATCCATCCAAGCCAAGCAAAAAAAAATGGTGGAGAAATGCATCATACATAACACTGTCAACAGTGAGAAGTGCATTGACTCGGTTTGGACATTGCTTGACTCGGATCTGCAAGACGCATGGCGAGGACGCTAGTGATGTTCGCCAAGAGCCTCCATCTCTCCTATTGTTCTACAGGCTTGAACATATCAAACCAAGTAGCATAAGTTTTTAGAAAATAAACCTACATTTGCAATTGCGCACGAGATAGCTGGCGAGATCTTCGGCAGCCGCAGCACTGCTATCCAAGGCCTGGGGCATTTCAGATAACAAGAGCTTATTATTCCCTCGTGCCGTATCAAGGCTATCACAGGATGAGAGCTGACTCGTTTGAAGATGATGATCAACTTGAGATGTTGAAAAGCAGATGAATGTTTCCGTCGGAATTTGATCGGAATACAAAATCATACAAAATCGGCGTAGTGTGTCACGAAATTGGATTAGGTCTGGACCATGGCTGTACCTATGGAGCTTTGGAGACGTAGGGCTTACAGTCCGCAGCCCTTGTTCATCAGTCTTCGTTCCTTACCATGTCGAGGAGAGAGTTAGAAGGACGAGTTCTCAAGAGGTACGCTCAACTTCAACTTGTTACCGTTTAATTTGTCGCGCGTGCAGCAGAAACGTTGACGGTTACTCACCATGCTCAATCTCACCACAGAGCAAATCCTAAGACAATACAGGACAAGTTTCTAGTTGGATATCAAGGATGGTACGTTCAACTTTCTCATCCCAAAGAGTCCAGGTTTCCTTCGAGCCTCTACTCGATCACTAGACTTGCCGTTCCGCGGATGGATAATGGAGTATTGTATATGCTGATTCACTTGATTTACAGGTTTACCTGTCGTGGAGATGGAGAACCCCTCGACCCTAACCACCATGGATGGCTGCACTGGTTTGATCAGCCCATCCCAAACGGCGGACGTCCCAACACAGATTTATGGCCAGATGTTTCCGAATATTCCCCATCCGAGCTGTATCCCGCCCCAGGACTCAAAAATAAAGATGGCGAACAGATGTTTCTCTTTTCTTCGCGCCACTCTAAGACAGTGAGACGCCACTTCCACTGGATGGCGTTGCACGGTGTCGATGGCGCGTTCTTGCAACGATTTGCGGGCCAATGCGACATGGAGGCGGGCAATGCAGCAATTAGGAATCTTAGAGACGAGATAGGCGACCGAGTACGAGAGGCTGCTGAGGCAGAGGGAAGGGTCTTCGCCATCATGTGTGTATGCTTGTCAGACTCAGTGGGTCCGATTTTTAACTACAGATTTAGGTATGACGTCTCTGGTGTTCACCCAGACAAGATACAACGGGTGCTCGAGCAAGACTGGATTCATCTCATGCGTAACAAATGTGTCCTAGACAGTCCCAATTACCTTCGGGAGAAAGGAAGACCAGTGATCGCTCTATGGGGTGTGCCCGCACAAAGTTATCATTCCGGTCGTTAGCTCATATGCTCTTTTAGGATTTGGATTTAATGATAGAAACCACTCTCCAGAGGTAGTCAGATCTATCGCTAATTTCTTTCGTTCGTCCACACCAGGCGGTGTTTATCTTATGGGGGGCGTCCCTGGACACTGGCGCACATTAACATCTGACAGTGACCGAAACCCCGAGTTCTTGCGTGTATGGACAGAAGAATTTGATGCACTGAGCCCCTGGACTGTCGGGCGTTATGGAAACGAAGAAGATGCGGAGCGCTGGGGTAAGGAGAAGGTTAAGCCTGATTTCGATTTCTTGAAGCAAAGAGGAGATGAGGGGAACAAAAGAGTAGATTACATGCCCGTAGTGCTTCCTGGAGGCAGTGTAAGTTCAGCAATGCCAGAGTGGTTTTTTTTGTCATAATGATCCTTCTTCTACTCCACAGGGCTATAATCTATCTGGTGGACAATGGGGATTCAATGCCAATAAGCGCAACGGGGGTCACTTTCTCTGGAAACAAATCTATGCTGCTCGACACGCAGGAGTGCGCATCATCTACGGGGCCATGTGGGATGAATACGACGAAGGCACGGCATTCATGCCCGTCGTCTCTTCTTCGAAGGAACTCCCAGTTCATCCACAATTTGATTTCCTCGCGCTTGATGCCGATGGTTACTCGCTTCCTTCAGACTGGTACATGCGCATAGCTGGTTTCGCTGCGGAGGCGCTG
>KV448561.1:1785-17003 GCA_001658105.1 Rhizopogon vinicolor AM-OR11-026
ACGCATTGAAGTCAGAGTTGATAAAGTACGTCCAACGTTGTCAAACACAATCAAATCTAATGCGACAGTCATACTGTTCAGGAATTCCTCGACCTGACAGACGTTCAGAATCGCGATTTCCGCTACGTCCTGTAGAAACACTTGGTGTATTTTATATATATAAGGGGTGAAGCTTTGAAGTGCAGAACATTAATATTAACTGTTGTTCTTGAGGTAAACATCTTCTCTCGGTGACACGGGAAGGCGAGAAGTGAGGTATCTCTCTTTCGTGCTCAACATGATACCGAACTCACTCACCAATAAACGACAAATCAGTGGCCTCATTCATGGTTTTAGCGATCTGCAAACAACCTTGCTGAGTTGCGTTGATGGTTTTATTGAAGTTGCAACGATTTGGACTGGTGTCACGATTGCTGCCCGGATACCGAATGGCCGTGCCTACGTTGGTGCGGCGTACTTAGTGCCGCCTCTGGCTGGGATACTCAATGCTCATGATCGAGTTTCTACCATGGAGCAATTAGATCGGGTTGCTCTATGCCATTTGGCTTGTGGACATCGGGATTACCGGATTCGTCCTATCTGTGTCCTGGTTGACCAGTGTTACTGCTGTGCACACAAAGAGAGTAAAAACGATCGCTCAACATCAAGCAGTATAACTGAGCAGACTAACCTAGGTAACAACAAATGCGATCATATTGAGCGCTTATTGCATTGGTAACGCCTTGGGCCCGTTTATGTGGCAGTCGCAATATAAGCCATGGTAGATGTTGAATATCGCTGTCTGCCATTATCAGGTATGGATAGTGTTTTCATACCCACTGGCAACAACACATTCATTTATTTGAAATCAGAAAAGGACTCGACGCACAACAAGCTGCATTCGCCGTGATTCCGTGAAGAAGTACAAGTCCCATAGACGGATTAGGGTAACGGCCGAAGTCCTCGCATGCGTTAGCAACACTGTGGGGGTGCAGAATAACCCCCACAGAGCTATAGTGTCGTTTTTGTTCATGGGCAATGCTCAGGCTTCCTGGGGCTTTAAAGGCTGTTTTCTTACCATGTATCAAATTCTTGCGACGAAAATTTTGAATTTCTGATCAGCAAGCATCGCTACTTTCAACAAAAATAAGTGAGCTTCCGACGTGGTGCAGTAGTTGGTTGCGTGTTGGCGTTACCCGAGGCGTCAAAAACCTCGTTCGCACACTGTATAAGCAACGAGGCACGGGTATATCTTTTCATGAGTAATCACCAACTGCAGCCAGGAAGCTCTGTACAAGGAACTTTTCAGTCAGAAGGTTAGGTGTGTAGTAAAGTCTGATAGATCCATGCAGTACGAAACAAAAGGAGAGAGAAACATGGAATGCCACAAGGGCAAGATTTTACATACTTCATTGCGAGTACGTAAACCAGTTCTTACTTATGTAATCTTGGCAGAAGAAATCCCAGGACTCAAACTTCGTGCTGTCGACATGACCGAAGTTCTTGCCGGGGGTGAACTACTGACCAGAGTGGCACAAGAAAAGTTCTTTCTGCGCACCAGGTTAACACCTTCCTCAGGAAAACACCAGTTAGGTTTGCATCTGAAGCGGACTTCCCCCCGGTAGCCTAAGTTAAGGAGTGCTTTCATTCAACTATAACGATTTCTACTTACGTCCTCGACTTGGTTTATGTCCCATTGGCTCTTATATCCTAGATCTTTGTGGAGTGTTCGCTAACCCATCTGATCGCAGTCTTTGTTATGTCTGGTGAGTAGATAAATACCCGCCCGACCTAACAAACATTGCAATCCCAGCGATTCTTTATCTGTGTCCCTTCGTTCTAAGGTAAGCATCGCTTCTTATGTGTCGCGGATGCGAATGTATCTGACAATATTGGTGACATTCTCAGGTTCTCCTCGGGTGATCATGATACGGGCTCTCCCCCAACTCGGTCCTGCTCAAGCATCCAAGTGTTGCACTGCTTATTCCTCTCACCAAACCTCCGGTCGTCAGCCACATGCTCAGAGTTCATACAATCTAATGCGGGGAAGGGTATCCCTTCATTGATTGACGTTCGGAGTGCAACGGCAATCATCGCTACATGCTTATGTGCTTCAAATGGGAAGGTCACCATTGGTCAGCAGTAGTACCTACCTGGTAACCTCAGACTATGTATCGAGGACTTGGAAGCAATTTGGGATCAGCGCTCACTAGGACTCGCTACCACACACTCAGCACGCTCACTTGTGAGTATTACGCACCTCGAAGCGATTGTCAGATGGCTGTTGGATGGCCGTGTCGGCTGACTAATCAGCTACGGAACCTTAGCCACGCCGCCGGTGACCACCTGCAAGATCCAGAGAGGTTCAGAGCCTCACCAGCGCTCAGGACTCGACACGCTTACGTACAATAACGCGCAATAAGTAAGTAATAATACTTCACAATCCATGCACTTAGTGTAATATTCCACAGTGGCATGTGGCGTCGTTGTGCCAAGTACATGTTTAACACAGGTGTTCAATAGTGTTCAACATGACTCTGGCAGGAATATCGATGTTAGTTCTTGGCGGGATATGTACCTCCCCTTATATTTAGCTTCAATCATGTGAGTGCGCACATCAATCCCGTGACGTCCGAGTCCACCGCTGGTAGTACGATCAGCCAGATTGGCGCGTGCATGCTGCGATCATTATGTGTTGACATGTTCAAAGCTTCTCTTAAGGTACATCATGCTTCTTGTGTGGTATTAGAGAGGGTACTCAATTTAGAGCGGACAGCTCTTTCGGAACTTGTTACCGGGAATGCGTGCTTTCGGTATGACTTATCCCTCTATATACCGCCCCTCACATTCCTTCCTAGGTGCTTCTGAGAAAGGATATAACTATGAGCTGATCAGGTTAAAGAAACGCTCGGTTGTCACGCCGCCGCCGACATGATTGCCAAAATCTCGACTCCACAGGTCATCCATAAGCTGTCTTTGCTATCAGCTGATTAGCCCATGATTGCCATCCCAATCGTACTTCTTATCAGCGAATGTTTTTCATCGCCAAGCACGAACTAGTACCTTGCGTCTCATGTCAAAGCCAACTTGGGCCCGGCATGCTAAGGATGTATATATATCGCACCTCTTTGACAAGCAATATCGCACCTTCAACTCAAATTCCGCCTCGTGTTTCAAGGATGACGACCATCGATCCAGAAAACCAGAACCAAATAACTCATGTACAATCCGTACTTTGTCACTCAGACAAAGAGAAGATCGACATCACCACAGACATCACCTCCTGTGTGTCTGGTGACTCTGAAGAAGGGAAGTTGGAACGCGTCCAATTCATCAATACAGATGATCCATTTCCGGAGTCTCCGGATGCGCCTGTGGAGGACAAACAACTAACAGTTCGATCAGTCCTAGTTGGCTGTATTTTGGGGGGAATCGTCGCAGCCAGCAATATCTACCTCGGGCTCAAAGTCAGTCGTTCTTAAGATCCATCAATCAGACATTTACCATTTCACGCAGACGGGATGGACATTTACTTCGTCATTGTTTGGCGCAATTTTAGGCTTCGCCGTCTTGAAACCACTTTCAAGAACTGCCCCGACTTTCCTTGGCGGGGGCTATTTCGGGCCCAAAGAGAACAACGTCTGTCAATCGGCTGCAACATCAGCAGGAAGTCTCGGATTGCTCTTTACATCGGGATTCCCTGCTGCATATCAGCTTGGACTGTTGAGTCTTCATCCAAAAGACGACATCGGAAGATTATTCACTTTCACTATTTGTTGCGCCTTCTTTGGTTTGAGCTTTACTCAGCCGCTGAGGAAGTTCTACATTTTGAAGTTGAAGCTCGTATTTCCCTCAGGCGTGGCTGCTGCGTACACGATCCAGTCTTTGCATGTTGGCAAGACCGCAGAGGCGACAGCAAGGAAGAAAACCAAGGCACTAATCTATTCCTTTGCCGGCGCTATAATTCTACGGGTGGTCAGCGAGTATGCTCCGGGACTGCTTTGGGATTGGCACATTTTCTACACTCTGAATAGAACCGGGTGGACTTCAGCAATCGGCGCTGAGAGCTGGGTGAGTGCGTCGTTGATTATAGCTGCTATGTCTGATTATCAATTAATAGGGATGGATTTGGGAATGGACCCCGGCGTTCATTGGCGTAGGGATGCTCACTGGCATCAATGCCTCGTATAGCTTCCTTGGTGGTGTATGTGGTGTTGCTGTGACTGAATACTACCATTGATGTGTTATGATATGTAGAGTTTTTTTGCTTGGGCTATTCTAGGGCCTATAATTGTTGCAAAAGGAGTGGTTCGTGCAGAAAATTACATGCCTGACGTACTAATAAACCACCTATGGCAGGCTTTCGGGACCATTGCAAACCCATCAATACCTGGATACATGAATTATATGGGCATGTAAGTCGTCCGTTATCATTATAAAGCATTCTAATTATGCGCAGGAGTCTTCAAGATCCCATCCATCATCCATCTCCGAGATACTGGCTGCTCTGGCCAGGCACACTGATGCTTCTCTGCGCAAGTTTCGCCGAAGTGGGATGTAATTGGAGATCCTTGTATGCCGCAATGCGCTCTGCATGCGGAAATGTCCTGCAGCGGTTCTCGAAGGACTCACAGAGTGCAGAGGATGACGTCTTTGATCCCGTTCCTGAGAACGAACGTGTCCCGTTCTGGGCTTGGGGTTCTCTGCTCGTCGTCAGTACGATCGTTACGTGCATCGTGATGGGTGTTCAGTTCGGGCAGAACGTTGGTGTCACTCTTCTCGGTGTGTTCGCATTATGTTAGAACGATTCAAGGGCGAGGCTGAAGTTTATCCCCCGGTATACAGCGATTGTGTTCTCCTTCCTATTCAGCTTCATTGGCTGTGAGAGCTCTGGCCGGACTAACATAAATCCTGTCACGTCAATTGGTGAACTTTGTTGAACAGTTCATTCATTCAGAAGCACTGACATGATGAATACTTGCAGGTAATGCTTCACAGCTCATCTTTGGAGGTTTAGGAAGGGGTCAGAACTACAGCGTCAAACGGGGCGAGCTCCTCAACTCGCTTTCTGGAATGTTGACTCTAGGCAAGTACAACCAGGCGTTTGGCATGACGTGTTGTTATAATGACGTTAATCACACAGGTTCTGCGCAACAAGGTGTCTGAGATTTTCTTTCGAAGAGAAGAAATATCGGTTGATGCTGTGATTAGCTGCGCACATGATTGGGGATCTCAAGACTACTCACCTCCTCCGAGCGTCTCCTTGGGCTGTCTTCGTTGCTCAGCTCTGGGGAGCTGTGGTATCAATTTTCATATCAGCTGGTCTCTACGTCGTGTTTTCCACTGCTTACCCATGTATCAACGACTTGAGCTACACGACATGCGCTTTCCCCATGCCTGATGTGCAGTCATGGCGTGCGGTGGCCGTTGCTGTCTCTTCGAGCACCCTGCCCATTCCACCGTCTTCTGGGTATACCTCCATTGCACTCGGATTAGCAGCTGTCCTCTCCGTCGTAGCCAAGTATACTGTAGTACCTCCGAAATACCACGACTTTATACCGTGAGTGGTTCGCCGTTATGTCTCTGATTCATCTGACACGAAAATAAAGCAACTTTAATGCTATTGGAATTGGTTTCATTATGAGTGAGTGATCTATATCCGAGAGCGAAAAGCTCATCCTGCTCACTTTGACTAGATATCTGCACATATCCTCTGGCAATGTTTTTTGGCTCGACTCTGGCATTTTTCTGGAGAAGAATGTGCGTCTCATGACACGTCATTTATACACTGCTCATTAGGCTTCGTCTGATGCCTGATGCAGGTTCTTTAACAACTATCAGATGTATTGCTTTGCTATTGCTGCGGGTTTCATTGCAGGAGAAGGTCTCGGTGGTATTGTGAATGCGATTTTCACAATCTCAGGCATTGCTGGTGCAACCTACGGGACATCCATCGGATGCCCTGGTGGTGTTTATTGTGGATAGACGCTATTGAGTGGACATAGGACACTATGTAATATTATGGCCTTGCTTATGACGTTGTCTATCAAAGTACCTTTTTCTGTGGATTGACAAATACGACGTGGGTTTGACCACCGACCCGTTCAACTTACCGTGTTATGGTTCATACTGCAATGTGCGGTAACGTGGTAACCTGCCTAGGCCCATGACATGCGTCAACGGCCATGTGAGTGTGAGTCTGATGACCCGAGAACGACGTGAAGATGAATGCGGCAGCTGCAAACCAGAAGATGGAAACATTCATCACTCAAGGCCAAAAAAACAGGTTGTTTCTCGGTTGCATTGTTCAAGGTTTTGAAGAATTATACATATGCATCCGTCACTGTAAGTCTAATTTGATCTTTTCTCATATCATGTGACTCAAGAACGTGTCATAGTGAGGAACAATTGGGGAAGGCCCACGCAATATTTGAAGTCAGGACTACTACAAGAACCCTTGAAAACCTCACGCTTCCTCCAACTTGACCGACTAGATGCTTAGTCGCCTCAACCACATCCGCACCGCTCTGTTTTCCTTCGTAACGCCTGCAATGTCTCACACAATTGATCCATCTCACTATCGTGCTTCATTATCTGTAGGCAAGTGCTGTTCATTCGACATGTAGATCCACTTGCTAGTCTTCACGATGTAGATGCTTCTGTTCGAAGCGAGACTGCCACATTCGCCGGAGGTTGTTTTTGGGGTGTCGAGCACATATTCCTGAAAGAATATCCGCCTGCGCAGAACAAGGGCATCCTTAAGACAAGCGTCGGATACACTGGCGGTAAGGAGAGCGCTCAGAATCCGACATACAGAGAAGTGTGCAATGGGACAACCAATCATGCTGAGGCCTTGAAAATCGATTTTGATCCTTCCATAATCCAGTATGGGGAGCTCGTCGGTGAGTTGATTCGTCCAGTTCCTTGTCGCATAGTCTGATCTGCTGCCAGAGTTCTTCTACCGCACCCACGACCCGACTACGGTGAACAGACAGGGCGGGGACATGGGTACTCGTACGATCGATTTCTCGATGTCATGTGGAAAGCGCTGATTGGCAAGCAGAGTACCGTTCCGCCATCTTCACTCATTCACCAGAACAGAGGACAATAGCAGAGGAAATCACGAGGAAGGTGCAAGAAGAGCATTTCAAGGGCCAAACAATCATGACGCAAATTGAAGAAGCTGGGCCGTGGTATGATGCTGAAGAATATCATCAACTGTATCTGTTCAAGGAACCGAATGGCTACCAATGCCCGACACACAGGAAGAACTGGTAGACGAATAGGATTGCCAATGAATGGATGTACAGTACATACAAGTCCGAAGTTGCAATCACCATACTATATATAAGACACACAATCAAAAGCCGCCATCAGAGTTATGAAAGCCCGTCCCTTTACAAATGTAACAAGGAGGTGGTGCCGAACGGGCGATGTCAATGCGAACCCTACGTGGGGTCCAGCTCAACTCTCTGCACCGTCGTTTCTCGTCATTGGCGTTTTTGAATGTGGAAGGATGAAAGCCAACATTTTTTCATTGGAGGCTATAAGGTAGAAGCGTGAGAAAATATGAGTGTGGGAATATCACTACCATTTTGAACTGGACCCAAGTTGCTCAACACCTGTCTTTCATTTATGTACGATCATATACATATCCCAGCGCCGGTCATATTGAAATCGAGGCTGAAGTGCTGAAGACTGCGAATAGATGGCAACCGGATCGCAATTTGCAGCCCAACGCACTTCTGGACTCGATGAGTGACAAGTGACGTATGCTTACCTAACTTATCCCATTGCTTGCTTCCCATACAGCTCATCGCTCGAGATTCTCTCCTTCGACAATAATGCCAGCTGCTCATCAAGTTCCCAATAGTAGCCCAGTTGCTGCATTCCTTAATACACATGGCTCCGACACTGAGATATATGTTACCCATCTGGATACCACTGACGTGAATCGCCGAAAGTAAGTGGCTCTTGATGCTTGAGGATGAGAACACACTTCTAACGTACGAACTTCCGTTGCAGGATGCACTTCTTCAGCATGCTTGGGGCCAATATTGCATGGGTTTTTCTGCTTGGAAAACGCTCGTACGGCGCTCTGTACCGCTATGGCGTCCTATTTATCCTTGGGAAAATGATACCAATACTCAAAGTCTCTCCTCCGCCATTGACATGGTCGTTAGCAGGTCAACTGTGCCTTGATGTCTTTCTACTTTCCGTATTACTGCCCTTGATCTTCAACTTCTTCTCGACCACTACGCTGCGATATCATCACGGATTCCCAAAAACTGAAATTGTATTCCGAAAGCCTACTCCAGCGACGGTTGCTAATATCGTCTCCCAACCTCAGGAGAAAAGGGATTCGTATCTGAATGATATTCTGCGTCATGCCGTCGACCCCAAGGAAATCAAACAGCAGACTTGGGGCATGCCTTGGGATGAGTGGATTATAGACTCCCGGGCGACGGCGGCTGCGTACGAGGCGGAGAAGAACGGAGCTATCTCTAGAGATGCGTGGGAACTAAGCGTGTGGATGAAGATGAAGGAGGGCTGGACCGTAATTGAACACGGGAAAGTCAGCGACCCGTTGAGCCAAGTTGGTATGATGGAGAAGCTTCAAGTGCGTAAACCGCCATTTTATATTGCACTCACTTACAACCGCCCTAGCACAAACTTACTGCCATGGGAAAGCGACATGTGTTCACTCAGATGATAGAGGTTATTCAGGTTAAGACTGTTGCGAAGGATGGAACTGCCTTGCCTATCACCGAGGAAGTGGACCAGATTATCGCCGACATTTTTAGGCGGAATGAGGTGGATTTTGCGCAGCTGACAAGCGAATTGGCCACAGAATCTCCCCGTTTTGTCGTTAACTCGTCAAAAAAGTCGAAATAGGCATAGCCGGACGTAGTACCTAGCAGTTGAGTCTTTTACTCATGTTGACTGGATTAGCTGTATAGGTTGAATACCAGTGTAGGTCGTTTGGAACATACTACACCAATCCATGACACTGGATTATAGATTTCACTAAATAGCACTCGATCCAGATTTAAGTGCATGAGCGTGTTGGTATCAAGTCACATGGTCCGGTTATTCCCCTCATCACGAATAGCTGCGCGGTGCTCCTGAGACGAAAATATATATTTTCCCGTCGTGTCCACCCATGATGATAATCGAAGTTTGATGCCTGGCCCTTCTTTCGGCGGGCGATGAGGAGCTTCACCTAAACCCGTCTATTAGCGACCACAAGAGATAAGCTCGAATTGTGGGAGATGCTTCAAAGGGTTTCCTTCTGACTTTTAGCACCTGTAATGAGTCTGCTTCAAGCACCGTCTGGTCACAGCTCCAATGGAGAAGCAGAGAAGCATCCTCATGGCATGGCCGTCGCGGCCGAGGATGATGTGGATACTGGTGCAGCACTTGTTGCTGGTATATCTGGCGACCTCGATCCTGTTGAAGTAGCACGAGTTCGGTACGTTTTGTTTGATTTCTTCCATTCTCGGCTTACCATTTGCAAGATAGAAGGAAGATCGACATTGGCATCTTACCGATGATGTGCAGTTAGTGGGTTTTGTATTCGCGACGACGATATTTGACTGTGGTGAATCTGTATAGCACTCTACTGGTGAGTCCCCCTGACGAGATGGCATTAAGGCTATTGACTATATATTTCCCCAGGATTCAATTCATGGATAAGACAACTTTAGCTAGTGCTTCAATATTGGGCATAGAGTAAGCAGCACTCGTTTGCGGTTTCAGCTACCTGTTACTTACTGATCTTGTCAGACAAGACGCAAACTTGTCTACTAATCAGTAAGGCCATACATCTTACACATACCACATATCCTCACGCCATCGTATGTGTACAGGTATAATTGGTTCGTATTTGTCAGGTAGTGGTTTCGTCCGCCCTCGATTGAACATTCATGTTAGGCTGGGAACTGTCTTTTACGTTAGCTATTTCCTATTCGAGTTCCCGCAGAATCTCGCACTGCAGCGTTTTCCAGTGGGTAAATGGATAAGGCATGTATTCCTTGGCGTCCCTCTGAAGTTCCCTAAACATGCCTTGTTAACTACATAGCGTCAATATCTTTGTTTGGGGCGTCACATTGGCCTGCACGTCAGCTTGCAGCAACTTCACTGGCCTCTTCGTAACGCGGTTTATCCTGGGCATGTGTGAAGGATCTGTCACAGCTGGCTTCATGATTGTCACCTCGATGTTCTATACCCGTAATGAGCAGACATTACGGGTTGGATATTGGTGTAAGCATATCTTATCCCCAGACATCAGATCTGAACTGATCACGTTGGTAGTTACTATGAGTGGGACAGGTACCGTGGTTTAGTTATGTCTCTGAAAGGCATGAAATTTGATCCACGCCGGTTTTCAGCACAGATTATAGCTGGGTTCATCAGTTTTGGTACTTTGCACATCAATACCCCAGGCTTTGCGCCATGGCGATGGTGCAGTATATATTGACGTAGCTCGATGCTTGGAACTAAATATCACCTTTAGGCTTATGATCATCACTGGCACCTTGACCCTAATAACTGCTGTCATCTATTGGTGGATATTCTGGGTTCTTGTAAATTCGCCAAGTCCTCACTCGTGACCAGGTTCTTCTTCCCTGACTCACCCACTGATGCATGGTTTTTGACCCCCGCGGAACGAACAATTGCGGTGCGGCGCTTGAAGGTACATCCTCATCATCATCTAGTTACGTGACAACATGATGAACGGTTGTTATTGTTCTAGGAAAACCAGACCGGCGTAGAAAATAAACATTTCAAGAAAGAGCAGTGTGTACAATGTTTCCTAGTCATCCATGAACCTTTAAATGACTTTCGCAGGATGATAGAGGCTTTCAAGGACCCAAAGACGTGGATGTTCGCTCTCTCTTCCGTGCTCAACATGATACCGAACTCACTCACCAATCAACGACAAATCATCGTGGCCTCATTTGGTTTTAGCGATCTGCAAACAACCTTGCTGAGCTGTGTTGATGGTTTTATTGAAGTTGCAACCATTTGGACTGGTGTCACGATTGCCGCCCGGATACCAAATGGCCGTGCTTACGTCGGCGCGGCGTACTTCGTGCCGCCTCTGGTCGGGATACTCATGATTGAGTTTCTGCCATGGAGCAATCAGATCGGGTTGCTCTTTGCCATTTGGCTCGTAGATATCGGGATTACCGGATTCGTCCTATCTGTGTCCTGGTTGACCAGTGTTACTGCTGGGCACACAAAGAGAGTAAGAACGATCGCTCAACATCGAACAATATAGCTGAGCAGACTATGTAGGTGACAACAAATGCGATCATGTTGAGCGCTTATTGCGTTGGTAACGCCTTGGGCCCGTTTATGTGGCAGTCGCAATATAAGCCACGGTAGGTGTTGAAGTGAATGTTGCTGTCTGTATTGTCTGATTTTACCATCACAGCAACTATATACCTTGGATTGTCATCGGAATTTGCTACATTCTTTGCCCGTTGCTTTTACTGACCATCAGGTTCGTCTTAAGACGTGAGAACAAGAAGCGGGACGCCGAGCCTGTTAATGATGGCTTTGAGGTATACATTGAACAAGTCACCGCGGATGGAAAACATGTCGAAGTCAGGGTTGATAAAGTATGTCCAAGCTTATCACTGAGACACAATCAAGTCTAATGCAATCTTACAGGAATTTCTTGACCTGACAGACATTCAAAACCGCGATTTCCGTTATGTTCTGTAGAAAGTATGTACCTATCCTGATTCTGTATGGAACAAATTATTATTTGATGAAATGCGTGATCACGGACTGTGGCTTGTTCGGTACTTTTTTATCGAGCTCTCGATAACCGTCATCATTGTACATCAATCAAGGGATTCGGTCATTATTATCCATCATCTTTCTTTTTGGTTAGTTCATATAATTCCGGTCTACAGTATAGTATCCCGAAAGCGCTGGATGTTGGTATATCTCACACGAGCACCATCATCCTACGTCCACCAAGTTCTCTAGTCACTGACTCCAATCCATTGAACATGACCGTAGTCTCAAACGATCCAGCTTGGTGGCCAACAATCATCACCTTTCGTGAAGCGAGCTACTTCCAAGGTTCGTGGAGAGCAGGCGGTCTCAGACAATCTTTGACTGTGGTTTCGCAGTTGCAGCTCTGATTGTGGTTGTATACGATTGGGGTGCGCAAGGTGATACTACCTATCGAGAGGATTATTGATGTCCTTCTCGTATTCGTCAGTACTGACATTCGGACAAGAGGTAGGATGATGATGTGATTACCGAAGCAGCGGTCTCACTAAAAACGGTTTTCTATAGATTGAATTTATCTGGGTGAGCAGAGCCGCACCATCAACCGTCAGGACTGCTGGATAATACATCTAATTTGGGGCAGAGGCAACACTGGTCTCTCATGACTGTCCTATATATCAGTGTAAGGAGTAGCTAATGTTGTGGTATGCGCGTTTGACCTGTCGTGCTGACTTCAAAATATTCTAGGCGCGCTACATTGGAACAGTGTCTCCCGCGTATGTTCGTTCGCAAGGCTAAAAGTTGAGATATACTAATGCGGCATCTCTCGCGATCAGCATGGCGCTGCTCGGTATGTCTTCTTCCACACACTGCGGTTCCTTCTGACGAGCAGCATGCAGAATCCGCCCCGTTCATCTCATTGACAGATACAGTGAGTATTTTCTATTAATGCTTGCTATTCACATCCAACTGACTGCGCTCCTACCATGTATTAGGGGTGAGTGAGATTATCAACAAGGTTGCCTCTGCATAACGATTACAACAGCTGTACGATCGAAACATCCCTCCAAGGCTTATTATTAACTGTGCTTTTAGGCGGCACCCTTATGTACACCATCGACTGGACATTTTTTCTCGTAAATACAGCACTGGGTGGTGAGCTACTCAACTGCAGTGTCTCAGTGATATTGAATTGACTGAAATATCATGCAAGTCATCATGATCAGTCGACTATATGCCATGCATCAGCGGTCTAGAAATATACTTGTCTTTCTCATTGTGATCTTCATGGCTATCGAGATCGCTGTCGTGGTGATCAACGGGATGATACAGAAAGATGGGCTAATGCAGATATCGCCTCCTGTAGCTGGTAAGCTTCAGTTATAGGTTCAGACTTGAGCATCAGGCTTATGATAGGAATATAAGAGGAGTATGTCCTCTCCGGAATCCATCTGTGCGGTTACAACCTACCAGCAGACACTCAATTTCTGACTGAGATGACCTGGATACTTGGTACTGCATGGGAGATCCTCACACTCTGCCTTGCAGTCTGGGCTGCTGTACAACACTTTCGAGAACTGCAACGACCAGGGTGGGCAGTCGGGGATTGCTTCGTCGTGCTAATAAACACTCATGTGTTTTACTTTGCAAGGTGAGGTCATGATCTGAATGTGGCTACCTTCTCCAGCTAACGCTCGTGGCACACTAGTTTTTTTGCTGTGTCTTGTATTCACCTCATTTACGATTTGACTCCAAAGATCGCGGTATGCCAGCCTATGACTGACATGAACCTGAACATTCCTCATCGTTCCAATAGGAATTACCTCCCACTGGATATGCATTCTGTGTTGGTATTCTCTCGATTGCGTCAACCGTGCAGATGGCTGTGCTTGGACCACGTCTCATTCTTGGCCTTCGAGAATATCACGCAAAACTCGTAGCCAACTCCGACGAAGGAACTGCAATGACATCGATTGCTTTCCAGGAGCGCGTACACATTACAACTGGCAGTGGTGTGTAGCACGGGAAATGCTTGCGGTGTTATCACACTTGTTGAGTGCTCTACGAGGAATAAGTGATTTTTTACGTTTCATTCGTCCTGATATTTATTTGGAGTTTCGCAAGAGTTTTGTCATATGTAATTCATATCAAATATCTCAACACAAAAGCAACGACATATTTAGAATTCCGTAAAACCTCGCAGCTCACTCTTCTCTTGCACTAGGAGTCCCCTTTGAAAAAGAAAAAGCGCACCTGCGGCCGAAATCTGGTCACTCACCTCAAGGACAGCCCTCGAGGGCCTTTGTAAAAGTAATTCAGTGATGGCGATTCGCGAAGCCTATTTGGAGTCGACTATCTGCAAAGCACTTCGAGATTCTGCTATTAAAAAAAGTGACGGATGGCAACAGTCCCACGGTTTGTCAGTTCGGGGTCTCGCCATCAGGCAACGCGAACTTCCAAGGTTCCTCGTTCCACTTCATTCCAAGCTGTCACCTTATATCTGAACCTCAAGTCTCAGATGTGTAGAATCTAAGGTTAAGATATGAAGTGATTGTTGTTCCACTGAACGCTGCTGTCTGAGGGTGAGCTCCACGTTTATCTCGCCTGCCTGAAGTTTTGATCATTCAGCTGAGGATCAATGTATGTGTAAATTATCAGGATTTGACTCTCGTACGTACTAAATTCAAGTTGATGCTGGCATGTCAAATCACTTACATAGTGGCAGGTTATTCCCACCAGGGCTAAAGGTACGACGTAGCTGAGAAGAAAATGCCAGTGAGTCTCGACACATCAAAGCTAAACGACCTTATTTTCACATTGTCCGCGGATGGTGAGCTGCTTAACATGTCAGGGACTACAAGAGATAAGCTCGAATTATGGGGAGAAATTTTACAGGTCTTGCTTCTGACCTTCAGTACCAACGATGTGTCCGCTTCAAGCTCAATCTGGTCGGAGCAGTGAGGAAGACGAAAAGCAATTTCAGGGCATCGCCGTCGCAACCGAGGACGTGGATACTGGTGCAGCACTCATTGCAGGTACATCTGGTGACCTCGATCCAGTTGAAGTAGCACGAGTTCGGTACGCTTTGTTTGCTTGTTTCCATCCTGGACTTACCGTCGCGAGATAGAAGGAAAATCGATATTGGCATCTTACCGATGATGTGCAGTTAGTAGCTTTTGTACTCACGAATTTTTTTTTTTTTGACTCAAGCTCACGTATACAGCACTCTACGCGTGAGTCGCCCTCTTTTGAAGATACTGACATATTAACTCGTGGTTTCCTAGTATTCAATTCATGGACAAGGCGACTTTAGGTAGTTCTTCAATATTGGGCTTACAGTAAAACTCGTTTGCGATCCTCATTGCCCATTGCTGAACAGTCTTGTCAGGAAAGACACGCACTTGACTACTAGCCAGTATGACCATGCATCTTGCACGTGCTATTTGTTCTTACATTGACATCGCTTCAGATACAATTGGTTTGTATTC
>KV448563.1:0-22493 GCA_001658105.1 Rhizopogon vinicolor AM-OR11-026
TGGCGACGGAATCAAGAATCACAATCGTTCTTTCTGGCGAGTAGCCAGTCTCATTCATTGTACTTACCATGCGTAATGTTACGGTCGTTACAGCTATTTGTTGAGGTTCTGTAAAGGACAAGAGGTTGATCATGAGAAGATTATCGCAACAGTCGGGTGATGATCATATCTTCCCCCCCGGAGTGACCCCTTGGAGATCAATGGGCACAGAACGGAGCTCCGATTATACGCGCACCCGTTTCCGTCCCCCATCAGCTTCCGGTGTCACAGTGCACATCAAAGTCAACGACAAGTATGCTCAGAGGCGCGACTCGGATAGCCCAAAGCTGAGTCCTTGGATGATCTGCGCCCTGTGTGCCGGGTCTTTTCAGACTCTGCTTCTAAATCTGGTTTCGTAGGCTTGAAGTCAAGCTCGGAAGTGAAGGTGGCAGTGAGAATTCGAGGGCGGGCATCGGTGATGGTGTTGAGCGTGCGCACGGTAGCCGAAGACGTTCGAACCGCCGGTTGCAGATGACGTCCACCAAAAGTTTCAACTAGGGTCGGGCGCTGCCCAAATATCTTGTGAAGTGAGATTTCGGACTCATAAGAGTTGAAGGAAACCGTCCAGCTATGCTGTTTAGTTGGAGGGAACAGTTGGAATCATACAACATAAACGGTCCAAGTGCCTCATGACATTGATGAGGTGACTGCAGTCAATGACCTTTGGTGACGTTCGATCTACAACAGGCTGGAAGGCTTCAGCACTTCAGTGTGCGGTAAGGTGCAAGTCGTCCAAACTGTCCAAACAGCTACAAGTCATCGCGTTCTCATAATGCGCCCGAGCGCAAACAGTGAGCGACTAAGAGTCTGATGGATGTATCTCGCACACAAACTTGCGGTCCGTGAGGGTGAACAGGAGAGAGGAAGCATGATGATGCATTCGACAACCAACTAAAAATAACATTACAGATGCTCAGGACAATCGAGGAGTGGTTGGAGTAAGACTATAGGAAGACAACATGAACATAGAAGGGATGAAATTAGGACGTCACTGGAGAAAAGGAGAACATCAGTTAAGTAAAAGACAACGAGTGCCAGACACTTACTGTAGCTAGCAGGATCAATGTGGTCAGGAAGCTCAGGCACAGCAACCTCAAACCGTGATTGAATGGCAGCCATGACTTGTTGATCTGCCTCACTGGATTGGAACGTGATGGCGAGACCCTTTGTTCCGAAGCGACCTGCACGACCGACGCGATGAAGGTAGCTGTCGGCATCTGGCGGGCAGTCATAGTTGATCACAATATTGACCCGTTCAACGTCAATGCCACGACCAAAGATGTCGGTGGCGACAAGGATACGTTTTTCGAAAGCCTTGAACGCAGTGTAACGATTTATACTACGACGATCACTTAACACAATTGATCATTAGTCGAGAGAGTAACTCACCGCTCCTCTTGAGCCAAGCCCGAATGGATGCTGATACTAGGGAAATTGCAAGAAACTAAGAGCTTGTCAAGCTCCACCGCTCTTGCCACAGATTTGACGAAGATGACCACCTGAAAATCATAAATGAATGTCTTTCGGGCGGGACAAATATCATACCTGATTGAACTCCAGAGTGTCTAATAACTCATTCAACTTCCTGTTCTTCGCATTCTCGTCGAGCTTCACATAATGTTGCTGTAAGCCGTGTAGCGTCAACTTCGTCTCATCATCAACAAAGATCTCCAAAGGCTGCAGCGAGTGAGCGGGAACTCCATCAGAAAGCATGCATCACGTACATTTGCCATGAATTTCTTGCAAGTCACCCTAATTTCCTTCGATAGTGTGGCACTGAACATCATCACCTGCTTGTGGTGAGGTGTCGCACGGAAAATTTCTTGTACGTCTCGACGCATGTCTGCGAATCAAATAAAGAATAGCGGGGAGATGCGGTTAGACTGTTGTCGAACTTTCGGCGAACGAGAAAAGAAGTTATGTTAGAAGTTCATCCTCTAATTCCAATTGCCATGCTCATCAACCCAACGAAGATCCCATGACCCAGCATCTACAGCGTTTCAGAGCGCACAAGGCGCCTGCGCCTCGGCGGAGCGAGGGACGTTGACTGTGGCGAGACAAGTACTTCTTCCGGCGGCGGCAGCCGATAGATGTGGTGAATATGATAAAGGAGGTACCAAGATACCGCAGACTCGTAGCCGAAATCGAATCGCAGGATGAGACTAACCAAGCTGTTCCAGCATTTTATCGCACTCATCCAGAGTGAAGTGCTTGACGTTCTTCGCATCCAAAACTTTGTCTCTTGTAAGGGAATTGAGTCGTCCGGGAGTGGCCACGACGATATGGGGGCAGCGAGTCTTGTCACGAAGGATCTCAGCATCCTTTTGAACAGGAGTACCGCCGTAGAACGTGCCAACTCGCACGTCAGGCATGTACTTGGCAAAGCGCGTGTACTCGTTCTTTATTTGGAATGCGAGCTCGCGCGTGTGGCAGAGGACAATGACTGAAACTTCTCCATTGACGGGCTCCAGCTGCTGCAAAGTTGCAAGCACGAAGACTGCCGTCTTACCGTGCCCTGACTTCGCCTGGCAGAGGACGTCCATTCCCAGGACAGCCTGAGGAATACATTCTTGCTGGACTGCAGGAAAACAAATTGTTGAGTTGAGAACATCATTTGAACGTCGCTTGAGTATACCTTCTGAGGGGTGCTCAAAACCCAAGTCACTAATGGCTCTCAGAAGTTCAGGTTTCAGCAAGAAGTCTCTGTGAAAAGCAGGAAATAAATTGTCAGGTAGTTTACAAGAACACGACGCAAGAACAAACCTGAAGCCCGTCGAGTGTATTCCAGAGAAGTTTTTCTTGTCCTTGTCGACCTCACCATCGACTGCCGCCGCTGTTGACCCGTTCACAGCTGCTGGAACTGCGCCATTGGGGATAACGTCGTGCTCATCCTCGTAGTCGATAAGTTCCTCGTTGTCGTGGGAGCTCATTGTTGTGCAGAAAAAGAGTAGGTTGTCAGAAGAAGGGGTTGTCGACAGAAGAGGAGAAAAAGCAAAGCAAGAAGAGGAGAAGGTTGAGGTCAAAGAGCAACACACAAAAATGTGGCGCTACCTAATGCGGCGCGCTTACTAACAACACACCACAACACAACTCACGTGCGCACGGACCTTATGATACCCCTGATTGTACCCTGACGCAGCAACTCGAAGTGCACTGCTAGAAGTAATCAGCAGGGCATGCACGACGGCTACTTCACTCCCGCATATTTGATATTTGGTGGGCGACACTCAATCCAACGAATATTCTGTAACCTTCGCCTCGATATCTCAACGTGAACAACTTGGTTCAACAGAGACACTTGTGTGCTGAGGGGTTCTTGCCTTCATCTTAGAGTACGTATCGATCGATCGTGTGCTGACATCAGAACAAACTGGCTGAGTCACTTCCGCTTTGCGTTCCTGGCACGGGTATTTTTTGTAATGACCTAACCCGAAGAGCGCGATAGAAAGTCTCCTTCAACACATCCGCAGCATAAGGTCACTTCTCTTAGCGACTACATCCACCACATTAACGTTTACATTATTGAGGGACTGGGAGATGTCCAGCTTATTGCCAGACAAATCATAGCTATATCCAACTTTACACATTAAGCCAAAAAAGAACAGATGATCTGACTTTCGCACAACCTTCGAATTGCCTTCGAACTGGACTTAATTCCCAGTGAAAATCGACAAGTTAGAGGTCGATACATATCGAAAAGGGTCGATCGAAATAGTGACCTATCAATCTGGAGGAGTTCGAGGCTCACTTGGGAATTGCCGTCCTTGCTTGCTGCTACGGATCGCACGAGCCCTCCGGCGCCTGAGCAATGGCATGTATCGATTTTCTTTAGAGGTTCTTATGTAAAAGACTTTCGCACACAAGTCACAAGGTGTCCACAGAGATCCAGCTCATTCTCCTTTTCCTTTTTGCCTGTTAGATTTTCTCCATCACGCAATCCACCAGCCAACTTGATTTTCCGGTGCCGCCAAGGGCCATTCCCAGGGGTTCACTGTTCAAGCCCCTTTCTGTAGGAGCTCTTCTCTACCTAGCGTGACGTTGATCTCAATGTCTGACTTAGTTTCGAGGCATAACGATTTCGAAATGTTTTACTTTGGGAATGAGGGTTTACTGGAGGCTGTAAGTCATAGAGTCCGTCCAACAACGTAGATCAGCATAAAATGAGTTTGCGTTTTGTACGACAAGAACAATCGACCATTGGTTCATTGGACATAAGAAGGTTCTGCGTTCTACCGCGTTTAATTGTACATGCGTAAATCATTAATGTCCTACTATTTGCTTTCCACTTGCTTTGGTCTTTTCTCAGCCCGTCCAGCTTCGTCATTTTTGGCATGCGAAGAAGCCGGCTTGTCAAACAGTCCTTTGCGCGCGTTGCGACATTTAAACCCGGAATAAGCAATGAATGACCCAGATTTTAAGATCTCGATCTGCTGAATGTCGGCGCGAAATGTATCGAATTTCTTGTCGCGAAGATAGTAGTGGCGATCACGAAGAAACTTGTATGATAGCGCCTGTGAGAGCATCATTGACGTCGCCCGGCTCCACCAAGGAGTTGCCGCGGTAGAGTCTGAGAGAGGAAGCTTCGTAATTAAATTTCACCACCTCGAATTCATGTCTGTGTTTCATTGGAATGGGCCAGTTTTCCGTTTCCGCGTCCATAACGGAAGAGCTGTCTATGCTTTTGTGAGTGTTGGTATACGAGACTGATAGTGGCTCTACTTTACTTTTCTGGCCCCCCTCGGGGTTCTTGATATCGGAAAGACAAACAGCGTGTTTGGGAATGGGCCGTTTCTGGATGACGGAGTGAGTGTCTCGTTAGAATGGATGGAAGGTAACGTACACGCTGTTCGAAGATGTCTGATGTGAACCTGATCAACTTGATGTTCTTGTCGGACACAATCATGTTGCGCCTGTCAGCTGATGTTTACAAGGTCAGTGTCGATGCTCCCGAAGCCTGAAGTGGGATAACTTCTGGTAGTTCTAAAACAAATATCCAGCTATCTGTGCATGTCACACTGTAAGCAATGAGACCGCTCTGGTCCTCGACATCCTCTTTTTCAGGAAGATAACCTTCGCTCTCTTGGTATACCACTCCAGAGTCAGTGCATTGTCGAACTTCTTCTAGCAATTCCTCTGGTACATCGTCTTTGGGTAGTTGTCGAATGCGCTCGCCATCAATATCCACTTCTCCATAATAAGCTGACTTGAACAGATCGGGTCCACAAGCGAATTTTGCGCGAGAGTTGCTGGACTGCAAAAACGTCGGGCAAAAGGGGGAGGTGTGTGGTCCATACTTCTAGTATCATGCCTCGCATCACGGAGACTTGTCGAATATTAGAAATATTCGCCTTAAAAGACGGAAACTTACAGGTAGTCATGGGGGATACTGGAATAGTACACATGGTGTTGGACTAATAAGTCTGACATTTTAGTAGTATCGCGTAGTGGCTGCATTACAAAGATTTCGGCTGTTCCGAAGGAGAGAAGACATATAAACACAAGGTCCTCGCACTCTGGATACTAGACTCACCGAAATCCAGCGTCGTGCTGCCTGCAATTACGCCTCTATGCGACAAAACGAACAAAGAAACAGCGGTTCAGTTCTTAGTCAATATCGATGGTGAGCTCAAACCTAGCGGACAGCTGCTATCAACATAAATTCTGAGGATGACCCCTGATTACAGTCAGAAATCAAACAGTAAATCAACTGGAACGGCGTATATGATGAGAGGATTGCGTGATTGACCTGGCGGCCAGGAGCTATGGACAGACAAAAGGAAACGGGGGTGGATATCTATTCTTGCGGTCAAGAAGACTGCCTCAAACGAGAACGCTACACGGCAGTGAACATCGACCAAGGACCAACATCTATTCTTGCTATCGAGAACGCTACACGACAGTGAACATCGACCAACGTCTAACGCCGACGCTTTCCCGTCGCGGGACACGGGGGTATGATGGGGAACACAACGTTTACATCGCTCTGGGACACGCAGAAATATCGGGCCGGGTCACGTGACTGACAAGACCCCGAAGTGACAAGATTCACGACAAGGTGCGTCGGCGCACAGAGACGCGTCCTGGGCACGGATTTCGAAGCGGAAAAATTGCGCAACCTCGTTTACCGCCCTATGAAAGGGATAATTTTTTTCGACCGCAAATCTTGAGTTTTCGACCTGTCGCAAAGGCAATGACGACGATGGACTACAAACCAACGACATATCGTATCAAGCACTGGTTTCCGGCGAAACCCCGCGGCGTGTCCCATGGAAGAATCGCGACTTTTCCTCTCCATGGGACACGCGACTTTGGCTGGGAGCTTTGGTGGGCAGCGTGTCCCAGAGCGAAAGTCGATTTTTTTCGCGTTCATGGGACACGTGGCCGTTTTAGGCATTTCTATTTTTCTTCACTTCACGAGCAAAGTTTTTTTTATCTGAAAGAAGAGGCAATTGTCACGTGCCCGAAAAAAGGACCAGGAAGGGTGGGAAAAAGAATTCCAAGTTGCAAGAATATCTTTGCAAGCGAGGTAATTTACTTTTTCACCTACCCCGCACCCGCCCGCCGCTTCGGAGTTTCCTTTATTTGGCTGTGTGCTGTCAACCTACACCGATTACGGCCGAGACATGTTTTTCGTTGGGTGCGCAATATAACGGTCGACGCAGCGGGCACCCGCGTTTATAAGGAGAGGTGTGTGCCATGGGTCTGAAGGAACGACACAAGATGCCTGACTATCCGTTTTGGTGAGTTTACAAAAAACTTCACCAATCAAGATATAACCTAGCTGACATACGGATTGATCTCAAAGGCTCGGAGGTAAGATCAGTTATCAACTATGCATGTCACTAAATAATGCTCACCATCGTACGGCTAGGCGTTGCAGCATCCAGTGAGTAACTGAACCTCCCAAATGGGTTTTATATGCAATGTGTCTGACACCTTGCAGTGGCTGCATGCTTCACGCATCCACTTGACCTCGCCAAAGTGTAAACGCACTGCCGTGACCCCTCGTGATAGCATACTCACATGTACTCAACAGGCGCATGCAGAGTGTCGGTCCCACTGTACCTCGTCCATCTATGTTCAAAATCCTGCGCAATTCGATATCCGAATATGGGATTCGTAGTGTTTATACCGGTCTCTCCGCCTCGCTCATGCGTCAAATGAGTTATTCGCTCGTACGTCTTGGCAGCTACGAGGAAATGAAACGTCGCATGGCAGAAAATGGCCAGCGCTCCGCAGGGAAGCTTCTCCTGGCAGCTAGTGTGGCTGGCGGGTTGGGAGGAATCGCCGGTAATCCTGCAGGTCTGCCCACCGCACGCTGTGATTTTGCCATTTGTAATCAATTCCTTGTAGATATTCTATTGGTTCGGATGACCAGTGACTCGATCCGTCCACCGGAGAAGCGCTATAATTATCGCAACGGTATTACTGGACTCATCTCCTTAGTGAAAGAGGAAGGTGTGAAGAGTCTTGGACGCGGCCTCGGGACAAACGCGGTTTGTGCTCTTTGCATAACGCTCTGACTCTCACTGACCATGAGCACCACAAAGACCCGAGCAATCTTAATGAACGTAGGTCCATCTGATCTCTTTCATCAGAGTAATGCTCATGTATCACATAATGCAGACATCACAGGTTGGATCGTGAGTATGGCGTTGTTGTTGTTTTTGCCATCTCACCTCCCCCGATCGACAGCTATGACTTTTTCAAAATCACCCTTCTGCAAAACCCGATACCCCTGGTTAACTATCAATTCCACGACGGTTTCTTCTTGCACGTACTTGCAAGTCTTGCAGCCGGAACCTGCGGTACAAGTAAGTCACTCGTTGTTAATTTCCAGGTGACCACTGATAGATTCATGGCTCAAGCTGTATGCTCTCCTGCTGATGTCATAAGGACGAGGATCATGGGCTCTGTAAGCAGTTATTCAGATATCGAATCGCGGCAAAGTTTGACATTTACTTTCAGTCTGGAAAGGCCCGGCCAATAGAGGTCCTAATCCGTTCATTGCGTGAGGAAGGTCCCCAGTTCATGTTCAAAGGCTGGACGCCCGCTTGGATGCGTCTGGGACCAAACACCGTCCTTATGTTCGTCTTCTTCGAGGTGAGTCGAGCAAACTTATCTCGCGGTCGCACACCAACACCTTCATCCCAACAGCAACTGAAAAGCGGCTGGTCCTACCTCACTATTTCTTAATATCTATCCAATTTCGGCGCACATCATGAGGCATAGAACAACTTATATATGTACAAGTTGTCGGACTGACTCTTGCACATCCATTTAGATACCATGAACCACTAGATGATCCGATATCCTAGACATAGAATCTTGCATTTATGTCATTCGTGCTCTTTCTGTACACTGACTATATCTACATCAATATATCTATCGAGCTGGAATTTTTACCTGCTTATGTACTGATACTTACAGTAAGCACATGTCCCGCATAAAAGGAACGACTGGAGTGCGAGATTAAACTGATTGGAGCATCAACGATCGCGAACACAGTGGAGCAGTTTAGCGTTGGTTGCAGTTTGACGGGCACTTGAAAAAGGTAGATTGCAAGCGTTAACCAGAGTCCTCCATTAACAACTTGAAGTACCGAGATGTGTGATAGCATGAAACATGGGTCAAAGGACATCCTTCAATCAACTTGAACCTCATTTCACGCCATTCATCATATAAGAGAACTGAAATCACTTGATAGTTTCTTGTCAAGTGCTGTCTCTATTGCCACAGTAGAAAACAACCCGCTGAACTTGACCATCACCTAAAATGCAGATCCGAGTCTGAGTGTGATGTGAGTTGCGAGACAACTTGTCAACCAAGCTAGCCAACAGTCGACTGGAAGGTGTCGATATACTAGTCACCCTAGGCAGACCTAATGAGCTTGAACTTGGAGACATTCTATTCATGTGGCAGACCGGCAACCGCGGGCCGGTGTCAATGAGCAATTTCTCATCCCCACGAGGCACTCTACATACACTAATCTTGCACTAATCAATTTTGCAGGGACCTTCCTCAGTTCGCTACCAGAGTTATTATGGAAGCATTTCAACTTCTGTCTCGGGGAGGCGCACGCTTTGACAAACAGCGATTCAAGTCTGACGTCCAGCTCTTCAATGTGAGGATATACACTACGAGCTGCTTCCATCTCATGTCCTCTTGCAGAAGGCACCATCAGGAGAAGCTAAAGTAAAGGGGGTCGCAATATCGCACGGTACACAGTTACCTCCAGAGCTGGACTTCTTTAAATACGCCAAAGCCTCCACCGGGAAGCGGAAAGCTGAGGACAAAGAGAGTGACGCTTACGCTGAAAGCAAGCAAGCAAAGTTGGAGCGCAAGCGTCGGAAAATAGAGGATGAATCAAGGGATGATCATAGCGGTGCAGAGGAAGAGGTACCGCCCATCCAGAAACATCGCGTGACCTCCAAAGGATCAGATGTACCTACGCCCATCACTACTTTCGAGGACCTGCGCGAACGATATGGCGTCTCTTCACGTTTATTGTCAAATCTTTCCGACAACAGTTACAAATATCCTACTGGGATTCAAGCTCATGGGATACCGATTTTACTTGAGGTGAGTCTGCCGGACGTTTCTTCCCGTGTTTCTACATGATGCCGATGATTCTTGCAGCGTCGTGACCTTGCCGCCATCTCGCCGACTGGTACAGGCAAAACTCTGGCATACTTGACGCCCATTATGTCTGCACTGGGTTCCCCTATATCTAGTAGGAAGAACGATGGAGGTCATGGAGCTCGAGCCGTAATTCTTGCACCGACTCGGGAACTGGCACACCAAATTCACAACGAATGCCTGAAACTTGCCGCCGGGCGTAAGTGGCGCGTGGTCCTGTTTAGCAAGGCTACGGCTAGTACCCTGAGCGACAAGAATGTTAGAGACAAAGTAGGTACGACATGTTTATCGCTCGCACTGTCTATCCAGACTGACGTTCGTAGACATCATTATCAGCACACCCCTTCGGTTAGTGGCATCCATTCAGGAAGGAAAGCTGGAATTGAATAAGTATGTCTTGAGCTACTTGTCCCACTGTCTGTGACTCACTCTTATCACTAGCGTACAACACCTTGTATTGGACGAAGCCGACCGAATGCTTGATCCAGAATTCTTGTCTCAAGTCCAAGAGGTTATCGCGGCATGCACTCATCCGGACGTCCAGAAGGCTGTTTTTTCCGCGACTTTACCTGCTGGGGCTGAGAAACTGGCGATGGGTATCCTCAGGAACCCTATACGCATAATCGTTGGTCTCAAGTGAGAATCTGTTGCTCAAATGCCAGTGTACATCAACTAACTTTCCTTCTTAGAGATACTCCGCTGCCCTTGATCGCACAAACTCTCACATACGTGGCCGATGATGCCTCCAAGCTCCCAAGTCTGTTGACATATCTTTCTCAGCCGTATAACCCGCCTCTCCTTGTCTTCACATCCACTCAACCAAGGACAACATCCCTTGCAGAGGAATTGACAATGAATGGCATCCCAAACGTGGATTGTCTTCATGCCGGAATGACGAAAAAAGAGCGTGATGATGCGGTGAGCAGGCTGCGCTGCGGCGAAAGCTGGGTGATGGTCACTACAGAGGTCATGGCTCGTGGCATGGACTTTAAAGGGATCCGGGAGGTCATCAATTACGATTTCCCAACCAGCGTCCAGAGTTACGTCCATCGGATAGGTACATTCCTTTTGTCGTCGGCTTTACTTCATACTTAGTCTCTGCAGGTCGTACGGGTCGCGCTGGGCGGGAGGGAAAAGCAGTGACGTATTTCACAGATGATGATGCACCTTTCTTGAAAGCGTACGTGAAAGTGGACAAAATTTTGCCGACATCTGACTAATGTATCCTTTACCTAGCATTGCCAATGTGCTGTTACAGTCCGGTTCTTCGGTCCCGGAATGGATTCTCAAACTCCCGAAACCTTCGAAAATCAAGCGAAGACAGATGGGCAAGGTGAAGCGAGCAGATACTGTGAATGCTGCCCGCAAAATAGGTCGCAGTGATGCGATCAAGAAAAGGTCAGTTCGTCTAACGCATCGGGTATTACTTCTAGCTTACGTCGATACAAAGGGATATGATTGCAGGCTCGAAGAGGCGGAAGGAGAAAGAACTCCGCGAGGCCGATAAAGACAACAGCGTCGGAGTAGAGGATAGATCAGATGCATCAGGTGCCTAAACTCTCCAGATCTAGCAGTCAAAACTCGAGAGAGAAAAAACGCGAACGTTTTGTCCGTCATTCCTTTTAACATTTCTAAGGAATGATTTAGCCCCGTCAAGATAAGTTACAGTACAAATTATAATCGATGTCAAGGTGAAGATTAGTGTCGTTGACGAGGACTTCGTTTGATGTGATGTTGTGAGAGGTGAAGGAAGGCTAGGGTAATGATGTTGTGAAAGTGTGAAAAGTCCGTGGAAGCAAAACGCCACGCAGTGCTGAAGCCCTGGAGATTTGCTTCCGAGCACATTGTGTCAAGATAAAACGCCGCGTCGCTGAGGATGAAGTATTTCCACGAGGCAACCCCTGGGAATCCCTGCAGAGATGGGTCCGCGCACAAATCAGCCTTTAAATTGAGTGCTGAGGTCACATCTCTGAGTTGACTCTCAGGATATCCAGCACGTTGTACTGCCAGTACTGGTAGGCTGTAGACGTTGATATTGCCTGCCTCGAGGCTTATCTATGGAGCTGCATATTGATGCCGCTGCTTTCATAGAACAAACGGTCGCAAGGCGGGGATCTAGAGACTCGAACGAATAAGGAACAGCTCAAGGGGCTTCTGGCCTCAAGGCAACCTCGAGGTGACGATGCAAAGTGGTTGTCGAGCTCTCCCTCATACTTGGCTTTTAGGCCTTGACGTTCTTAAGCGCTCCCATTATGTGGGGGGAATGGGCAGCTCAGCTTGGTTTACCGAGTGTCATCCTCTCTGCATCTCTCCCGGAGCTTTATATTTCCACATATTCTCAAACAGCTTATCGCCATGCCCATCGTTCGTCGATCTCGTCGATTGTCAAATCAGTCACCTATTGCAGGTACGACGATCATTTCCTTGTTTGACCTTGTGGGTCCACGTTTTCGAACAGCTACTAATAATCTTTCCCAATAGCTGAAGATTATGTTTTTGAAGATTCGTTCACCCAGCCCAGCAACCTAAGTGTCGAGACCATCGGCCTTCCTTCGCGTCATGCCAGCCTCTCTTCTCCTCATGCAACTAAAATCACTGTCTCCGACATCTCGACATCACTATCTCCTGTCCTGTCCCACTTGTTATCATTCCACAACCGTTCGTCACACTCTCGTAAAAAAGAGGAGGGTCACATACCCCGCCCCCCCAATGCCTTCATAGTGTTTCGCTCTTGCCTTTGGAGCAACGAGGATTTCAGAAGCCTCGAGAGTGACCATCGCAACGTTTCTCGCATCGCAGGCGAGAGATGGCGCAACTTGTCTGATGACGAGAAGGAGCCTTTCGTGCAGATGGCAAGAGAGGCCAAAGCACTACACGCGAAGATGTACCCCAACTACAAATACTCTCCTTCCCATCGTTCCGTCGCGGGGTCAAAGCGCAAGCCGAGACGAAACAGCGAGGAGGAGAAGACCAAGTGCGATATCATTGCTTCCTTCCTGCAAAGAGGCGTCGAGGGTTCTGCATTGGGGCACGCAATGTCAAACGTAACATCCGAGGACGAAAATGAGATCATTCCGACTCCCATACTGTTACCATCTGCCCCCATGGTTATACCTGGTGCCCTTACTCCTTTCCAATCTCCTGGACGGCGTCGCAGAAAAAAGTCCGCTATCCGAGTTACCCGCACCACCACCATCCAACGTCGTATCGCTGACTCTAATCTCGCCACCATGAACGACCTTCCGTTACCGGTTACTTCTGCTTTCCAGCGCACTGATCCTGATGCCGATGCCCTACTCGAGCAGTTCAGTGGTACAACCGATCTACTGTATCACTTCGATACCATGGACGAGTTTGTCCCCATTGATGATATCCCGCCCTTAAGTCTTGATAATGTCTGTGATATGAAGGTATGCAACCCCCACAAACCGTCAACTTAATGACGCTCATCATTGGACGCAAGGTCGCAGAACAGGACTTCCCTAGCATCTTCCCCCCAGGCGTGAAGCCAGCTGGAGGACTCTCCTACTTTGGTTCTGGGCTCGATGTGATACCTTTCGGTGACTCCTGCTTCCTCACCGACGTGCAATTTTCCGCGACTCCTCCCTTGGTCGCTATGGGGAATCACGAGTCTCCTCTGTTGAGCGACTATTCTTCTCCCCTTTTGACGCCTACTTGGTCTCCAGTTGTATTCACCAACCCTTGGAGTACCTTCTTCGCGTCTTGCGCATCAGAAAACGAGCTCGACGAGTTCTTTGTACAACCCATCGCTGCTGTATCGGCTCCGGGTTCGTCCTTATACAATCCTGTCAAGGATCACACCACACCCAAGTACACGCCCTCGGGAATTGATCGTACTGCTAAAGATGATCAGCTCGAGGTTAACCTCGATGACTGGATCCACTTCAACCAGTTCTAGACAGTCCACAACCACGTTCACGTCCGGCTCAAACTGTCCCTCCATGTATATATACCACTCACATATGATCACAATATTGACGGTCTCTCTTCCACTTCACTCTGCTAATTCGCACTTTTACATACCCAGCAAAGCATATCCCCAAAGCAACCCTTGTCACATACCATGTCAATTCCCCTCTGTATCTATTAAAAGACGCTTGGTCGTTATAGCTAGTACATATCATCAGATCCCAAAACTTGTGTATACCATTCAGTTGTTACCTATCGAGATCGTTCATCGTTTGACCTTCTTCGCAGACGGTATCTTATCTGCCTTCTGCACTCTCTTGTTGCCCATGGTTGCGGCTTTCAGCTCTTCCATGTCGATGCGTCCAGCACTCTTCTCTTCCTTCAACCAAGCAAGGCAGTCGTCTTTGGTACCCTCGGGATGTTCGAGCTGCCATTCAACAATCCTGTTAACCATTGCTTTCATCCAGGGACCAGGTTTTTCAGCTACAGCATGGGCAATTGCCTGGCCCTATGACAATTCAGTCCGAAGCCACGCATAGTGAAATCAATGTCTCACATCTACAATCGGCTTTTCGTCCACCGCCCTATCCAGCCCAAGTTCTTCAATCCGGCTCGTCAATGAGTTGTAACGCCGAACAGACTCCGCTGCTTCCTCACTACTAGACACAGAGACTAGCTCGCACACGAGTGAAAATACAAGCGAGCTGGCCCAGTGGGAACCCGTGTTTATATTATGGACGGTTTCCTGTCGTATCAAAAGGCCTGGACAACAGGAACACACCGTCAATCGAATTTTCAGCTGCACAATTGTAACCATACCTATAGCAACCCTTTCCGAGGACGATTGTAGCCTGCTCTGCTCTAGGGAAACGCCCTTCAAGAGGTCTGCCGCGGAATACAGGGCGGGTATCCCGTCCAGGTAGTGATTTTGTCTTCCCAGCTTGAGGCCATCCTGGATTGCGCATTTGACGAGCGTCTGCTCCTTGCTTTTCTGATCCGGGTATGTGATTCCATGGTATGAATAGAGACTGGCTGCAAGGAATAGGCGTGCCTTGCACCCAGGCACCCCAAGCACGTACGATCGGAGAGCAGGATGTAGAGGTATCGAATCCTCGCTTGGTGAGGTCAGTGAAAGAAGGCCATGCAAAATGGTAGCGGCACGTAGAGACAGGTCCCACGATCTTGGAGAAGACGAAGCTATGCTGGTGATTTGTGGTGGGACATGGTATATACTCTTATAGAGCTTAAGATCATTGACAATGCGTATCGAGCGGAGAGGATCGGGCCCTGCATGACATGTGTAATCCTTAAGAGCTTTCTTTTGTGCAATAGAGCTAACACGAACCTTTCATCATTTTGTCTATCTCCTCACCGACTCGTTCTCGGCTGATTTTTTGTGCGAGGACATCCTGAATTCTCTCCAGCTGGGCTGCTTGCTGCAGGTCAGGATCCATTTCGAACCCGAAGCGGCTTGCAAAACGGACACAGCGTATCACGCGTAGAGGATCGTCCATGAAGGTTTCGCGTGGCGGTAATGGTGTCCGAATAATACCGTTTCGGAGATCATCAAGACCCTGTCCATGTCGTGTTAGAATCAACAATCTGAGTGATAGCATGACCTCACCTTTTCAGTGAAATCCTCGACTGAACGGGTATGGACGTTGTAGTAAAGCGAGTTAATGGTGAGGTCCCTCCGCAGAGCATCCTCTAGTGGTGTACCAAATTTCTATGTGATCTAGTCAAGTTATGCGCGTTCCGTCAAAAGACTACAAACACACAACTCCAGTCGGTATGCGACTGTCTTCTGCATACTCCTCGCTTCTTAGATTCACGAAATCAAGATCTATGCCAAGGATAGTAGTCCGTGCAGTTTCCAAGTGCTTGGATTGATCAGGGTTGCTCTCAATTTTCGCGATTTTGTGCACAGGAAGGCGTTTTTGCTCGGACAGATAATCCCTAAAGCGTTCAGCGAAGTCCACACCCATCATATCGGCGAGACAGATGTCAATATCATTGCTGTCCATGCCTAGTAACTGTGACGTGGTCGAAACAAAATGAGAGCTTGCCCACACTATGGCAAAGGTCCCGGATTGACCTTGTCTCTGACCCATCCTCCGTTTATCCTGCACGCTGTCGTGATGCCCTTCTTCTCCTGAAGATGGAGCGTAAACTCGTCGAGGTAAGTGCACAGACGGTCCTCGGCATCAGTCAGTTGGATCTCCCTCTTGACTGCCGGAGCAATACGAGTCGTCATACTTCTGTAGTGGATGCGGCCAAAGAAATGTCGCGAACGTCGATATCCCAGTGAGGTGAAAGCGGCAAAATCTAGGATATTGACTCGATGGAACATGAGAGATTTTGCCGACCAATCCGTTTTAGGAAGTCACCGAAGTTGGAGCGGAGATGAAACGTCTTCCGGATGGGGCATCGTGTCGGGGTCACCGACTGACCGGTGCAGCACGACTACTGCACCCTACCGCACCTCCCCTCAACCTCTTCTTGCAAACAACTTGCTTAAATTTCAGGAATGCGTCCTCAACTGCTTAAGGTCAGTTCGCCAGCCCTTTCTGATGATCATTCTACCACACTGACTCATCGGCTCAGGTTATTATCTTGGGCGACAGTGGGTGCGTACTGCAAACAGTTTAACCTTGGCCAATAAGCTCGGACTTATATTCCTGCCCTCGCCTGTGTAGTGTCGGAAAGACGTCGCTCATGAACCAGTTTGTGAACTCACGGTTCAACTCCCAGTACAAGGCTACCATAGGAGCCGACTTGTAAGTACCCTTCCCCGCTTATAGCTCTACTCACGTTTCTCACACCCTCTCAGCCTTACAAAGGAAGTCACGGTGGATAACCGTCTGGTAACAATGCAGGTATGTCTTATAGTGTGGTAGAGGCCGCGTCAGCCAGAACTAACAAGAACCCTTAGATCTGGGACACCGCGGGACAGGAGCGCTTCCAATCTCTGGGTGTGGCTTACTACCGCGGTGCAGATTGCTGTGTGCTTGTGTATGACGTGAACAACTCCAAGTCGTTTGAGAACCTTAACAACTGGCGTGATGAGTTCCTTATTCAAGCATCCCCACATGACGCAGAACGCTTTCCCTTTGTGGTGCTGGGCAACAAGATTGACGTAGATGAAAGCAGACGACAGGTATGTCCCAGACAGTGTCAGAACACATGTGTCCTGTGCTCACATACTTTGTAGGTAACACAGAAGCGAGTTTTAGCGTGGTGTCAGTCTAAGGGCAATATCCCTTACTTCGAGACTTCCGCCAAGGAGGCTGTCAATGTTCAGGAGGCGTTCGCAGTTGTCGCAAGGAACGCACTGCAACAAGAAGCAGAAGAACAACTGTATGTTTCTACAACCTTTCACCCCACGTCAATGTTGCTTATGACAATCCACAGGTATGTTGATTACCCGGACCCGATCCAGATTGACCGGGAGAGCACACAAAGCTACGGGTGCAACTGTTAATCTATGGACTGGTATATCTTTGTTTATCATGCTCTCTGCGGCATTTTGCCGTTGGTTACCCCTTGCAATTACGCCTCAGTAATATTTTACACTGTTCTCTATCGCGTACAGCAAGAACGCTGTTCATTTCATCTGTTTCGTGACGCAGGCCGCAGCGGTGCGAATCGCGATAGGCATAAGAAATGATAACCGATTTAAGGGAGATAACACATGCATAAGTAAGTGAATATGCGACATGCGGTACGATTACAAGACGTGTATCATTCTGCAATTCCTTCCTTGCTTCCAATGACTCATAGCCTATACTCCGATTTTTGATACTTGACTTTCGCCGAAGCGGCGTTGTCGACATACCAGTACACCTGGCCAGGGTGCGATGGTTTGACGCGAGATGCAGGCAAGCCTGCTTCTGGGTTATCAAGGATGGTGCTGAGAATTTCAGCCTTGCTCTCTCCTGCTGCGACGAAGACGACGCGTAGAGAATGGTTAAGAACCGGGAATGTCAGGGTGATGCGCCTCGGTGGGGGTTTCGGTGAGTTCTCGATGTACGCAACCCACCTGTCCTCTTCTGTGAGCAATTCATGATCTGGGAAGAGGGAGCAGGTGTGTCCGTCTGGACCGATGCCGAGGAGGATCAGGTCGAAGACGGGGAAGCGAGCGGAGTCTTTCTGAGCAAACTCGCTGATAAGCGCCTTCTCATACGCATCTGCAAGCTCTTCGAGGTCGTCCAGGAGGGAGACATCGATAGGGTGGATGTTTTGTTCTGGTATGGGAACTTTGCTAAACAGCTCCTTCTGGCAAAGGTTGTAGTTGGAGTCGTCATCATCCAGCGGAACACAACGCTCATCAGCGAAGAAGACCTGCCTGTTGGATAATTCAGATGGACGTTTGTTCCGATCTTTGTTCCGATGCCCACCATCTGTCCCATTTCACCGCGGGATTATCAATAAGCTTGTTCAGCTGCTTCGGCAGGGAGCCGCCCGACAGAGCAACAGTAAACCTGCCCTTCTTACTGACAGCTTCTGTCTGTGCTTTGACTATGAAGTCAGCGAGCTTCTCAGTCAGCTCATTCGTGGAATCAAACGAGTAGAGAACTGGAGGGCTTGGGGGCTGGTGCATTGAAGGCATGGTTAGGGGAACAAATGCTGGGAATAATCCTTTTTGATTTTCTCGGATATATACCGTGTGACGTCAATAAATACAGACAAACACACGACATTTCTTGACGGCTCCAGGAAACTCACAGAACCCAGACGCAAAAGGATTCCTGATATCGCTATGAAGTCATCATCGCCATAGTTCGATTTACTACCATATCCGGTGCCCAGTCCTCCCCGTCATCATCTAATCTCTCTGGTACCTCCAGGTCAGCATTTCCCCCATTTCCTTCTACTCCCATCTCTGGGAAAATGGACAATAATAAAGCATCCAGAATGAATACTGCTAGATGCATGTTGCACGCAGCGTCATCGAGGGGATTGATTGCTTCCTCAAGTGTGCGTTCTGGCGACGGTCCAAGAAAGACGGGAGCCGCAAGCGTGGGCACCTGTTCATGCAGCCGTCTCAGTAGCTGCTGACGAATAACGGTCTGTTCTTCTGGAGTGGGATCGATCGAGGGTGGGCCTGGGTATCCATTTGGGAATAATGTGTGCTTGGACAGTCGTAGTATAAATAATATAGAGGACGTGCTCAGGATTCGAGTATAGAGTACGTGGGTCAAGAGTCTTCAGAAGTAAAATCAGAAAACGCGTCACTAGAGATATGAACTGCCTTACCGGTCCATGAACGGAGTCATGGCTGCACAGATCATGCACAACGTATGCATGGCTGCACTCGTAGCAAACCGTTCGCGCATTGTAAACAGCTCGGATATCATCGTGAGAGGTTCTCGAGCGTAGTGTCTGAATAAATTTGGAGATGACTCTCGAAGGTTGCGTGGAGGAGTATCTGCATGCAGTGATATACTAGATGATGCCGCTGAGGCGTACGATGACGAAGGTGGTGAGACTGATCTCGCATCCCTTGCAGGTGACATAGCTTGACGAGCTGTCCTCCAGGTTCCACTTGTTGATCTATGGTTAACTATCGGATGCGTCGGTTGATTAACGAGTTTGATGGTAATAAGCGTCTGTTTATACATCCGAATAAGGACCAGGCCTATTCCAGAGACAGATTGCATGGCGGAGAGAAAGAACACCAGAAGTGAATGAAATGAGAAATGAGCGGGATGAGTATGAGACGGGGGTGATGCATCTGCAGGCTACAATGTCATTTGTTCAGAGTTCGAGGCGCTATGACATGTATAACTAACTTTGTCTGACTCTGCATCAAAGGGTGGACCGAGTAAGTCCAGGATGGTTCTTTGAATAAACCAAGGCTGGGTGATTTGCGGGATGATGTCCTTCACTACCACCTTAAGGATAATCTCGCGGACGATATATCGCTCGACCTCTGGAGCATAATCCTGAGGGGGGAGTGATAATTTGAGTATGTGGTCAAATGCCTGGCGGAAGTATTCCTCATCAATTCTACCCTCGGCAGACACTGCAACATGAGGCTGCAACTGGTGAAAAAGGTGTGGAAGGGGTACAGCACCGCCCATTGCATACGAGGTAGACACCTTGGAGGCAGCGAGACGGTAGTCACGATAATGTTGCGTTATCAGAGCAGGGGCAACTGAAAAGATGAGTGGGGAGAAGTCAGTCGACAGTACGCGTGTTTCAAGGGTCCTGAAAATGGTCGTGAGGATGGTCGTGACTTCAGGAAGAAATTCCTTGTCATAACGAGTAATCTTCGTCCACCATGAGTTGACAAAAGCACGCAAAGCGAGGGCAATAAAATCATAGGCTTCGGCGTTGAGTTCGGGCGGACAGGATGGGGAAGCAAATAACGGTGGTAAGTCTGAGCCTGGCGGTAGGTGTGGGAAGAGGAGACGCTTTGCAAGAGTCGCTGGCTGCTGGGGCTTTGTCACATTGGAAGTATTAGAAGTTGAATGTGATGAACGAGCAACCTGAGGGCGAAGGTGTCCCGCCATGTAGATATACAGTTGCTGATTTACGCCTATGTAACAATGTTAACGGACTCGGAATGGACTCAGTCCGGTGGTGCTTACCTGCCACTCACGCACGAGCATTAATGGTTGAAGGGCTCCGTAGTAGCCTTGCAAGGGAAAGCATTCGGATAGTAGAATGAAACTAGCAACCTAGGAAACATACGACGCGTCCGAGAGCATGTGACTTCCGGACTTTCAAGTTCGTATATGCAGGTCTCTAGATAATTGGATGCCCAAGTTCACGCTCTCCATTCTCATGATACCAAACACTGAGAAGATTCATTTAGAATCAGCAGACACCCAAGTCTTTTCATGCACTACCGGCTGGAAGTCACTTTCTGGTTGATTCACACCGACCAAGGCTCAAATGGTGGTCCACGTTCACTGAGGCTGTGCATCCGACATCGAAATGTCTTCCTTCTTCGAGGACCCCTCAATTTCTGAAATATATCGCCAATCTGGTTCACGGCTCTTGAGGTCTGCTACCTTCGTCCTAATAGACGCGTACGGGAGGATACATCTCATAGTTTCATGACTCATGAGTCCTTTGTCTGGTATTTCAAGCCGTTGTTGGATGCTCAACTCGCAGGAGATGCTCGAGAGCAGGCAGGGAAAACCACAACTGCAAACGAGTCTGGATCGATGCTCGGAGGAATGGGAGCTGCCAGTGCTGCAGGGGAGCCAAATGGTATTTATGGTATTTGATTGATTCTTTTTGTTTCTAGCTGACGATCATTTTGTTGAATCGACCGGTACATAAATGAGTAGTATCTGCATGTTCCCGTCTGGGTATGCCTCGAAACTGGACAGTACTCACCTCCGTTATACCCAATGCTCTCGAAGGGGTGACAACAGTAGCTATGCCAGCACTCAATAATCAGACCGGCACTCCGATCTTCGCCCATGTATTGATAGGACGTTCCAATGATGAGCTCGGTTACTGCGAAGACGGCGAATCCAACAAGCAGATGATCAAGACAGCCACTGATCTGAATGGTTACCACCATCCATGTCTTCAATAACAACGAACACGTTCATGGTGCCACCTCCGTGAGCCAGTGCTAGGAACCATGCAACCACAAGCTCTGCGTGTAGCCCTGTTTCACTGAGACAACACCGGGAGCGCAGTTCGCGGAAAGCTTGTACGTAGGCATTCTTTACCTGTAGGGAGAACGATTGCGATATTACCATTACTATTAGATAGTGAGCAATCAGCAATGATGTTAATACAAACTTCCGGGCGCCTTGCTGCGCTGCCTGAATAAGCTCTGGTGCCCATCATGATGTAATGGAACGGCGGGCTTGGATCATTGGGGGCCCTACTTAGGAGGAACGACTATCTTCATTCTATTAGGGTCTGCCTACGGGAGACTAGGCCCTACTAGTAACAAGAGCTGGCAATCACGAAAAGTAGTACCTCGACTGCAACACGCAACATCAATGACAACATGTAGCACTATTCACGCGCGTCAAATTCCCATCCACGGACGTTAGCTTTAGGAAACTTTTGGGAAGCTTGACGGCATTTTCAGGGGTGCACCATATATGTAAGTATAGCAACCGAATGAATATTGTCTCCAATTGCAAACTTGCTGGCAAATGTCCTTTTTTACTTATTTTATTTTCTACAACGTTGCAATTGACCAGCCCGGGGGAGACGGTTGGTTTCCAGCTGCGTGTCTGCGGTATCCATTTGCTTCATCCTGGGTTAGCACTGAGCAGTGCGTCACGAACGACCGTCATCTCGAGTTCCTCTTGAGCTAACACAAACTCGTAACATCTCATTTCTACCGTTTACAGATCCAGCCACGCATCCACTGTCATTCGTTAAAAATTCGACGCTCTTTACCTTTCCTTCTTGCGATATGGACTATAATCCAAGACGCAACCTTTCCGTTCAATTTTTTGGGACTGGTAGCAACCACACAACGACCATCATCATCATCGTTGTCTGTGCCGCTGCAGGAATTCTCATCTTGTACTGTCTTTTTCGGTTTTTCCGCCATTCGTGGGCTCGGTATTCCACTCCTCTACCACCCATGCAACCTATTGCTTTATATCGTGAACAGCGGCTGACAGAGTTCGTAGAACGACGCAATGGGTCGACAGCATACTCCCAAACTTCATACCATTCCCCGTCACTTGGATTGTCGCCCGCTGCGAGTAATTCTTCCCTTCTTCCTGTGACAGAGGATGTGATGTTCCCTCCGCGAAAATCCAGTCTGTATACGGCAGAGAAAGGCGATGTCCAAGGTGTGCAGTCACCTCCAGCGAGAGAGGATGAAGTTCTGCGAACCCCAGATAGTGTATTTGGCCAGAGTAGTAGCTCTCTGCATTCTACTCCCTCGACAC
>KV448564.1:5501-22467 GCA_001658105.1 Rhizopogon vinicolor AM-OR11-026
TAGTGGTTCAGCTTTACCTGAAAAAGCGCCTGGGACGTGGCTCACGGAAAGCAACGTTGCGAAAGACACAAAAGCGTGCTGTTGGGCAAGACCTTAACCAGAGATGGTAGACATTTTATTCACAATCTGCTGGATCAATGTTCGTTCAGGTCGGATACTAAGGTGCGTCCTCACTTGACAATGCCGTGCTCAGGTCCCAGCACTGGCACGACATGCACCTCCCTAAGTTAAGATAGCCCTGTAAGCACATAGTAAGCATATCATTTTTCCAAGGACTATCTTGACAAACCTACGATTGATTTCTACACTCCCTCTCATCTACCACAAGACAACCGACCCATATGAGAAGCAAATATGCTTGTTTTTGTTCTTCTATATCTCCATGATTTTGCTTCATTCAAGGTCAAGAGACTTTGGATGTCTGCTGAGTGAACCGCGCGCAAAGAATACTTAGACGGAGACGGTGCGCAAGGATCATCTGTACTTCTGAATGCCCACACATTGCGCACGGGCCCTCACTATGTCCTCTGGTCCATCTCTTTACTCTTCTTAGAGTCAGGGATAGTTGCAGGTCAATATGTATTTACTTGAAGCCGAAATCATATTGTTTTCGGCTTGATGTCGTCGCTACTGACTTACATCACACGTAGCGGATATGCCTGGATCATATACTTAGCATGAGCGCAGCTGACGCGTGCTCATGCTAATCATGGACAACGGTGCCGACAATTCGCGTTTTCCATGACTGGTGTCTAGATCTTGACGTGGAGTTTCCTACTGCATAATAGTATTCCCCGGATGGACTTTTTTCCGCATGAATATGCGGATGGATAAAATTTATACCGAAGTAATAGACCGGTCAGGATGCTCCAGTACAATGCAAATGCCATCATGTATCTGTTCCCTAATTCTGCGTGAACCGGCATACTTGTACATACTAGTCTCCCGTGGTCAGACTATGAAAGAAGATAGTCCTTCTGTTTCAACATACCAACGAGCATGTACGGTTATCGCGTCATATTGCCAGCAGCAGAGAAATGTAATTACCGTAGTTATAATAACTCAACTGTCAATACACTATTCCAAATTTCTGACTAACTTAATACGCAGATCGTTTCTACTAATTGGGAAAAGTAAGTCGTGTTGCTGACGCTTATGCACTTGATACATACGTGGAGATGATTATGCGAGAGATATCCCGAAATTTTGCGAACCAACCAGGAGAACGAACAATGATACTTGATATATACGTAGAGATGAGGTAGTTATACGAGATATCCCGAAATTTTGCGAACCAACCAGGCGGACGAGCAATGGTACTTGAATTTGGCGATACCAGAAATTACTGTCGCTCCCTCAGCTCCGCGGCGAGGATCTCATCTGGGTCACGACCAGCAACCTCTGGCAAAAGGAACGTGAAACCTGCGAATTAGCTCGTCAGAAATCACTTTCACGAAATAAGTAATAGCTTTCAGTACCAGCACCGAGAAGCGAGCAGCCAACAAAAACTAGGGCAACAAATCAGTTGCAAACGTGCATTGGTTTGTTAGGGTACATACTCCAAAGCACGGCAGGTGTCCCGATCGAGTCGGTGAGGGTGTTAAACACGAGTGCAGATATGATTGCTCCTGATTTCCCGCATGCTGCGGACATCCCATGCGCAAACGCTCGGTATTTAGTGGGGAACACCTCAGCGGGATAGCACTGCGAGTTCAATTAGCTGCATTCAGAATACAACCACACACGGAAACGTACGTAGGTCGTGCTATTCAATGCGTAAATCAGGAAGGAGCATAATATATTCTGCTAAACACTCACGCATTGGCTCCGAAGTTGAAAAAGAACTGATTGAAAATTAAGTCAGGATCTCTTCATCGGATCTGTCACGCACCTGGAGGAGTGTGAAGTTTACTATGAATGCCGCAGTGCTCAAAGTATTGAACTTCCCAGCCAAGATTGCCACTGCGGTACCCCGTCAGCACATATTCGTCCAGAAAATTTGGGATAACCCACAGAATAAAGCCTCCATCAAGAATCCCATAACCTGAATGGTTTTGCGGCCGAGCTTCTCGGTGGTAAGCACAGTGACGTAGTAGCCTTCTTGGAGTAAGCATGTGTGCTAAGGAGACGAACTATAGACCCACCTGGCACGAATCCTAGTGCTGTAATGATAAGGTTTCCCGTGGCGACCTTGAAGAGCTTCTCCCAGGGCGTGCCTGTTTTGCCGGCATAGCCTATCTGAGTGAGCACCACATTTGTATTCAAATTAATCCCATAGAAGCTAGTAGCACCACGTTAGAACAAAACCTCCTCAATGATGGCTCCGAACATACGCAATATCCAGGAGGAACCAGCATGTGCAAGTCCCGATGAGTATCTTGAGATGTCTCCATTCGGAGAAGTACTGAATAACCTCTGAAACATCTGTTACACCAAGGATCATATTCGATACAGCAAGTGACCGTACCTCGGAAGTGAGCCTTCTTGACTGCAGGCATAGACGGTTTCTCATCAATGCTCTCTGCAGATACAGCGTGAATACCAGATTCGACCATATCCTTCTTCAATTCATTCTGATCAATCAGGTCTGGCTTCTGTGACTTCTCATAACGTGTGGACTCAGGCAGAGTCAAGCGCTGGTAGAGTGTGCCAAAAGCCGGAATGAGCGACAATCCAACGGCAATCCTCCACACTAAATTTAGAAGTAGACCATCCGTCACACGATGCCGCACCCTGCATCAAATCCACGACACGTACCTCCATCGACCTTGGACGTCTCGCCTTCATCATTCATAACGTGCTTGTAGCATGCCAGAACGACGACAACCACCAGTGACCCAACGAAACTACCCCATCCCTGATTTGCGAAGATGTATGCGAGCATAGTCCCGCGCTTACGGATCGTGGAACGGTCACTCGTCACGGAGGCCGACATGGGGTAGTCTCCACCAACGCCCACCCCAAGTAGGATACGGAATATAGTCAAGTAGATTAAGCATCCGGTTGGGGACAGAGTGTCTGGAAATAGCTTAGCGCTTTGCGGATACGACTAAAGGATAGAAAGACACACCCGTAGGCGTAGAAATACAAAGAATAGTGGCAATTATAATGAGCATGAGCTCTTTCCCGTCTGGAAATACATGTGAATGTTGGCACTAATGAGAACGATGTAAATAGCTTACATATTGCCTTTCTTCCGAAAGCATCAGCACAGTAGCCTATGATTACGGAATAATCAACGAACGGGCTGAAGCCTGCTGCAGTGTGCCTTACCGAACAGAAACTGGCCAATCACACTTCCAATATTGGCACCAGCTTTCAACAAACCTTGCAGGTTAGCGGGCATAGTTCCGTTTCCGTAAAGCCGGTACTGCAACATGGTAGACACGGGCTGAGGCGATCGACTTAGTATTGCACATCGCCCATTAAGATAACATGCTTACGTTGATGATGAACAAGTCATAAGCTATTCAACATATGAGAGTTTGCTCTCGGATAAGGTCAGATGCCTACCGTCCAAGAAAAAGCCAACCTGGGAGATGGATTAGAGGTCCTCGCAGGCACAACGGACATAGCACTCACCCCAGCGATACCCAGGAGCTTGACCTCGGTATATGTCAGAATGAAAGGGGGCCTGCCCTCGCCCGATTGCTCAAATTCCTCGAGAGCAGACTTCTGGCGAGTCTCGTTGCTTCCTGCTTGACCAGACATGACGTTGCAGGTAGGGGAATGACGATGTGATAAATACGCTCTGCTACAGAGCTTTTATGATCACGGGTGGCGCAGGGAGGATCGAGGATCTAATATTTAAATATCAAGGTTCTATCACGACCCCACGAGGTGCAAACTTGAGGTACCAGATGGTACCCGGATGTAGTAGCATTTTCACTCCGTAATTCCGTATTCGAGTAAGTCCGCGCTGGAAGCTCTCAGCCGACAAACGTTGGATAACCACGTTGGTTATACAATGTTGAACGTGATCAACAGTTAAGCGCCAAGGTCGTGGAAGGTGCCACCGACGTGCTCCGATGGCAACACCGTGACAACGGCACTATGGAGTGCGTTTGTAAGCTTGGCACGGCATTGGCACAGTGTGATCATGATTGGAAAAGGATTATCACCATTGAGCCTGAGGCGGTCGTCAGAACAACCGAGAAGAATGCCCAACCCAGGACTAAAATATTATTATAACTACTGCTGGATCAATGCTAAAAACACCGGTGATGATTGTGAGGACACCCCGTGAGAATCCCTATCAAAGCCAGATACATACATGCGCGCACGTCTCCTGTCGAATCCAGCTTCTGCACAGTTCTGCATCTTTCAAGTCCAAAGCACGTTCATCACTAGTCGATCGATATCTCCGTTACAAAGCTCATCATAACTCATCAGTTGGAACAATCACTGGTAACGATTTCATCATCGGCCGATCTGAATTCACGGTAGACGCTGGTGGTGAACTTCGGTTGCAGGTGAAACAGCCGATGTCTGCTAAAAAGTCGTGGCCAACTGAGGTACCCATGAAGTAATTGGGAGTGTGTATGTGTCACAAGGTGTTCTGCCAGGTGTATTTGAACACTGCAGAAAGCGATGTCAGGACAGGTCTGGACTCGGGAATGATCGGGGGCCACCAGGCAAACGGACCTTTGCTAAGAGCCTGGGCGATGAAGGATTCGATGCTTTAAGATTTAGAAACAATGGTTTACGCCCAGATCCTCAGATCGGCCCGTCAGCGTGAACCATTGATGCTACAACAATGTTATCTAGGGTTGTGGAACAGGATGGGATAGATAGGATAAAAATGAGGAAGGCGGTGGTCGGACGTTGCACGCACGTCAACGGCCCAGATATGAAACTGTATCAGTCTCTTCTGCAGGAGATGAATCATAACCACAGACCAACCATGGGCAGAGGGTAAGGTAAAGTATCTATGTAGGGTCTTTAGACAGGTATGACAAATAGGAGCTACTTACATAGAATACAGAACAGGATATCATAAGTTCAACAAGAGCATCCCAGGGAAAAGGGAATCACAGCCCGCAAACCGTTCAATACCATTGGTTACCACTACTCGTGCATCCCTACATCTCGTGCAGTCACAGAATGTCACAAGAAGTCACGTACAGTCACGCAGGCCAATTGTGCACGGCAGTGACAATAGCAGTGACAAAAGACAATGTCACGGCCTCAAAACTATCTCCTTCGTTTCTTATTGGAAAGCGCCTGTTCAACCTCGTAGGGCATTCTTAGGGCTGTAATTTACTACATACAAAGTAGTTTTAACATTTGTGGTTAGAAAAGTGTAGTTTTGGTCCAACTTTTGGAGGATGCACGAGATGTAGGGATGCACGAGTAGTGGTAACCAATAGTATGTGTCGCATAGAAAGTCATATTATTACCAATCGTCTACCGCCGGAATATGCCGACACTCCTAACGTAACTACAACGCTTCACGCCTGAACCATCTGTCAAGCTTGTCAAGCACGATGCCCCACCCCTTCATTGGTACCTACTCTTTCAATTCCTGTCACTCGTTACATAAACTCTTATTTTCGTCGCCATTCTTCCTTTCGTAGCGCCACTGTCAATAACTCTTATGTATTTCTCCTTATCCTGTCAGGTACGATGCCACTCCCTTCCGCTACCGCTTTCACTAGTCATAAACCAAGTCACTTGGCTTTAGCTATATCCCGACGACCCCATCATTCCTCTCAGTATAAGTAGTTCATGTACAGCCCTTATTCAACAGCAATAATCAGAGCCCCCGTTACACATTCTATCGAACAAGCAACGCACCAACTATCATTCACATCACACACCGTAGGGTGAGCGTGCAACGCTATCAACTAACTTCATCCTTATTCGTAATTCTGACGCCCTTTACCATCATCGCACTCGTTATCCGTCCCCCGAGACTTATTTTTCCTATCAAGCGGTCTATCTTTCTCCTTCGCACTCGCATCTTCCTAGCTACGCACGCCGTAGCAAACCTACATATACACTCACCCAATCTCATTGCAGCCGCCATGAACGATAATACTAAATTGTGTGTGAAGTATACCAATTTACTCCTGGGCCCTCGGGGCGGCAGGAAAGCGGACTGAGTGCAAAAGGATCACAAGGTCTGGTGCCCATCATCCTCCATAATTAGTAATCATGTCCTCCGTCGAACGATAAACACTGGTCGTTGTTACAAACGATAACTTGTGCAGATGACATCAAGATTCAAATGGGAGGTATACGAAGTTCTTTCATAGAGACGTTCTACAACCTCGCCTTTGGACATTGCAACCGGCCAGCAGGGCCACATCGAGGGGGACGAGTAGCTACTCACCTGCGGAGAATGAGATATGTCCGTGAGGGTCAGGGGGATAGAGAGTATGAGGGAAAATGCAGTCCTTCCAAGCGTCGTATGACTAGATCTTGGCTCTCTTCTGAATGGTTGAGGAAGAAAGATGAAATCAGATGATCTCGTGAATGGAATCAAGCTTCCGCCAGATATGAAGGATTGGGATGACTGCGAGCAGTGTGTGCAATATTTTGGAACTGCAAGGATGCTTTACTCGAGGAATCGAGACATACATCGTAGGGGCATGATCATACAACGCTTTCGACATGTAAGACAGTCATGGGTATTGTCTGCGATGCAAACTGTATATGAGAAGGAGGTATATACGGGGTGAATTGAGAGTGATATTCTTCACGCCGGTCAGCGTCGCGCAGATCAAAAAGAATGCGTGAAGCCATAACTCCATGCAGGACGCCTTGAAACCTGGTTACAATGATTTAACAGCGGGTCCTGGATACTATGAGGGGCAGGTACTTACACATCTATGATGCCGCTCTGCCCATATGACACCTATATTGACAATTCATACCTGATCATGGCAAAGGGAATCAATTCGTACCGGTAATGAAAACGAGACAATATTTGCGATAGAGATTGCTAAGTGCACAATCAGGCGGGAAAGGTGAAATAAATATCCAAATGACATACCAAAGAGCGACAGAGCATATAACAAACTTCCCTTCGACAAGTTCGACACCAGTGTACCGACTGTACGCCCAGTGGAACGCAATTGTATTGAATGATATATGGTAATAATAATCACCGCTGCGCGTATTTCTTCAGTAGAGCTAAAGGAAGGCAGTGTCATGTATGGCTCACTAAATTCAAAAAGTGCGGCGCTAACAAACATGCCCATTATGAGCCGTTCCACTCTCGTAGCCTCCTCTACAGAGCTCTGAGTAGATGTCGGCGCACACACACTCTCCAGGCCAGGAGACACCGCAAGTACATCGCAAGTTAGCATTGAGATAGCAATAAGCTTAGACAATAAATCATAGCTCGTACAACAGAATTGCTGAAACGCTTACCAAGTAGCTTGCCAATAAAAATCGTCTTATTTTCCCATTGTCATGCCATAAAGCAAGCGTACGCATGAGAAGCAGACCTGAAATCATATAAGAAGGGAGTTTAACTTTGCCAACACAAAGACGCGCACCTTCCGTAGCTACCATGATGAGAAACAGGGCACCTGGGAAGTATTAATTGATGTAGCACAGTGATTTTGAAGTGACCCACAGCCAGCAGCTCGATATATAGTCAAGCACTGTGTTGTTTGGCATTAACGACATTTTGTTGAAATATTGCGTTAGAGGAGATGAATACCAGTTTCTCTGATTGTGGCCCAAGGGTCACTGGAATACCATTAAGAAAAATTTCCTCGAGAATGAACAGTGTTGCTCACCGTATATCTCGCTGATAATCCATGCTATGGGAAAATATCTCGTTATGATGAACATGACAGGGGTAATACTCCAACGTCCCATGCTGCTGAACAGACGGACTTCATGTTCAAATGTCAACCAATAATCGATTGTCTAATGAAGGGGACACGATTTTTGCCTGGACTCGCGAGATGAAGACAGCTTAACTCACCCAAACCGCTGCTGGCGAAACTGTACCAGCATTGAGCATGGACAAGAAGGAGCAAGGGGAAACAAACAAACCTCGAAAGTACTGCGAAGAGAGCTGGTTAAAAAAGATGGAAGATCGCAATGTCACGCGCTCGTACCCTGATTATCTGCTGTGTGTGCAGTAAAACCATGAAGTATGTATGCGCGTTCAGTCACTACCTGAGTGTTGTGTTTCAATATGTGGAGTTTTTCACCATTTGATGGGCGATGCGGTTCAAGTTGGACGGAGAAAACTTCGTGAAAAGGTACACATGATAAGAAGTATGCCTGAGATCCCACTTAAAAGTTTCCAAGCCCAAGATAGCCGAGCGGCTCAAACATAACCGTATGGCATGTGCCTTCGTGAGTCTCAGTATCCCAAATCCTTCTTTCTCGCATGATCGCTGATACTCAAGCAGATATCTTAGCCGTCACAAAGCATAGAAGATCATGAAGTATAGCTATCCAACGACGTCGCTTGCGCACTGTGTGAAGGATTTAAGGAAGGACGAATGGTGTGTGCAGTACGTAATGTAACTACGACACCACTCCACAGGCCGGTAGAAGCCGAGCGCAGGTGATCTTACTATGTACTCATATACTCTATTTACTCCACCATATACCCCACGACCAAGGTAGATCTCACGGTAGGAACGCTTACATGTTGAACAAATTTTTCACTATCGTCCGCCGCGGCGAGCATTTCGACGATTGGATCGGCACCCACTGCAGAGAACTGACTGTTGTGCTCCAAGCGCGAGTCCCTCCGTTCTGACACTCCTTTTGGCTACGTACATACCATAGTGAACAGTTCTTCGCCAATTTATTATTCTTGAGGTCCGCCGAAGACGCGTCGTCAACGATGAACTCTAGAGATATCAGAAGCTGAGGAAAGACTCCTGGAAATTCTGGATGTTGTTTCACTACAATAACTGACGACAGGTTTCTATGTATACGCAATGACCTGTCTCATTATTTAGCAAACCAGCAAGGAGATCGAGTGTCGAACGTCCGATCATGGCGTTAGAATGGTTTTCTTCGATACTATGTAGTTTATAATTTGTGGGAGTCTTGTAACTCTTGCTGACCCCTGAGTTCCACGACGGACCTCGTGAGAAGCCTTCGCGCCGGATGGTGGTGTGAAACTTATTACCAATGACATGCAGCGAATCCATCTGCAGGCGTCCTTGATTAAATTCGTTCGATCCAGTAGGAGTAAGTGGCTGGTCTCTCGCAGGACCTGCGGGAAGTACTGCGATGTCCTCCATGCCCTCCATTAAACAGGGGAGGATGCCATAACTAAAATTTATCTCATCTTCGGCGATGTCATTACCCTCTCAAGTATCATGAGCCCAAGATATCGGATCTTTGAGACGGACGAGCGTAGCGCGCTGGAGAAGAAATTTTCATTTATCGATGAACTCAGGGCCTGGCAGAATATTCGAGTCGAGCGAGTCAAAAAAAATGCGCGAGGGGGTTATCAAGATTAGAAAGGCTCGGACTAGGAGTTGGCCAGAGACTGAATCTTTTGAATCGGAAAGACTACCGGAAGACTCTCGAAAGACTTCAAAAAGACTGACCATTTTATTCGAGAAGGAAGGGAATAAAAGCACAGATTGAGACGGAGAATCGAAGGGGAACGTGTATGAAGCATGTAACGAGGAGTGATTGCGTATGTTAAGAAAAGTATGCGTACGTACGAGAGTCAGACCTTGACAGGGTGTATGTGGCCAATGAGGAAACACTAAACACAAATAAAACCAAACTGAAAACCGAACAACGATCAAATATTTCAGACCTGGTTTAAATCAATCCCACTCCTCGTCACTCGAAACCTCCCACCCAGCGTGGCCCTCAAGCCTCCCCTGCTTTCGAACAACCGAAAGCGAACGTAGCATCTCCCCCACCAAACTCCACAACCTAGGCCGCGAGTCTGTGATCTTCTGCATCATCCCCCCCCTGTAACAATGAGTTACACACATCAACTTCCGTGCCTTCGGCATAAGGGACGAGATGAAGACAGCCACAGGAACTGGGACGTTGATAAGGGATGCGCCCACGTCAAATTCCACGACGTTTTCATTCATCTGATTTCTCGCGTGGAACTTGAAATCAAACCCGTCTGGATCGACGATTCGAGCGTCGAACACAAGCCCGAGCACTCGTAACTTGCGACAACCAGATACGAGTGTAGTGAGGCCCTTGAACGTGATGCGCGATCTTTGAATGGGTTCGGTGATGTCCGACGTACGCCAATCGAACCCAGTCCCAAGCTTGAGCACCTCCATGTTTGGCCAGGAGGCAACAAAGGTGCTCATTGCACTGTCGTCCAGGTCTGACATACGGGAATGTTCGAGTGAAACTTCGGTGAGATTCTTGAACTGGAAAAGGCCCTTGAGTGCCTGAACGTCGAGATCGTATAAGCTGCTAGTGATCTCTGGGTTCCGTTGGACATCTTCGACGGTGACCCGTAGTCTTTCCAACTTTGCGGGGGAGAAGGATTTGGGTAGCTGAGTGAAGAAGCTCTCCACATCTTGACATTCCACTAGAGTCAAAGAGCCGAATTGGAGATGGGTGGGAGAGAGTTGCAGGTCGTGAATAAATAATTCGATTTGGTTTAAACCGCTGGCATTGATGGCGAACGAAGTGAGTTGTGGGCGGAATTGTCCTTTATATCCTTCATATGCCCCATCTTCAGTTAAAGTGATGAACAGCTGCTTTAGTGAGGGCAACTTCATGAGGCGCTTTACAGCGGCTGCACTAGGCAAGCCGCAGTTCACGAATTCGAGCTCGTTTGACTCGCAGATATACTCTGAGATCCGCACTGCGGCTGCACGATTGGGAGAAGCACAGACGAGTTGGCGCAGATTTGGGCAATAGGTCCGGAGAAATGTCGTGAATGACACTTTGGGCGCATACCACAGCTCACCGGGCAATTGAAGTGACAGGAGAGACGGGGGAAGAAAGTACCGGATGAAGGGAAACACCTCACTGTCATCGCTTTCCCAAGACAAAAAGCGGAGATTTGGAAGTAAAGAACCATTGGGGGAAGGAGGGAAACTGCATAGAACTCGGACCATGTCCTTGTGCATGTAGAGTTTGTTATGGCTATATCCTAGGTAACGTACGCGCTTCGCATATTGCCGGAAAATGTCCAGATCAGACGCGCGTAGAGCTCTTCCGATTTGCTGTTTACAGACGGAAAGAACTAAGCGCATGCGTTGGTGTAGGACGATGTGTACTCACGAGATTATCGTCAGTCCTGGTGTGCAGGCCTGGCAAACAACATAGAAGGGGGTAAAGGGAGTCGAGATCTCCCCATAGTATATCCAAAGCAGGCTCTTTCACTGAGCGACACGTCAACGCGAAGTGGTAGAGCGTCCGACGCGCCTCAAATAACTCTGCTTCTAGTGCGATAGTGCTATCGTCCACCTCCCCAAGCCTGCGCACCTTGGAACATATGTTGCGCACGATCTCCGACACATACAAGCATTTGTGCATGATATGAAAATGACAAAGGGTTGTACGAGGGCTGGGTTGGAGCAGCTCAGAATATCGGCAAGATGATTGACATGTTGTTGCAATTAGATATACGGCCCAGGCTGTGGATGCGAGTCTCGGTGAAATCCGAACCCACGAAACAATAGGCGCATGATGAACATGCTATTGTTCTCCGCAATAATGTTTCGGTTTGTGTTGTGTGGTCGGCTGTGGTCGCTAGCCTCGTGGGCCGTTGCGGTACAAGTTGGTGAAATTATCGGATCATACCGACCGGATAAAGTGGTCGGCTAATTGGATACTGAGTAATTCTGATTACAGTAATTGCTATAGTACATATACTCTAATGGACCTCGCACGATTCCGCTGGCGCACGCTCCCAAAGGATACGCAAATGACGACTCCTCGTTAGGCTGAGGAGTCAAGCTGGTATTGAAAACCGGCTGGCGCACGCTCCCAAAGGATACGCAAATTCGAAGGACCATCAGCTAATTGGATACTGAGTAATTCTGATTACAGTAATTGCTATAGTACATATACTACAAAAAACAACGCTGAGTGTCACGCGGTCCATTAGCTTAGTATAAATAAAATTAAACCCAATACAACGCTCCTATGTAGGATCCTTGGACAGTTCTAAGAATACAGGATAACCAGAAGAAACCAGAAAGCGATGCTAACAATATTAAATGCCTGCGACCTGTACACGTTTAAATAACAGGATCTGGAGACAGATGTTGATACTTTGATTTCCGACTTGTCAAAAGGCATGGATCGTACCTGCCATTGGTACCGTGTTGCCTTGTCCTCCCCGACCTTTGGTATCATAGTCTGTGAAACAACTCGTATTTAGCGCTCTAGACTCATACACTCCGTACAGCAGAAAATTCCAAATTCCCGCACCATCTGGGTTTCGCGTAGCAGCTCCAGCTCGCCTGCCAGCACCAGGTCCCTTGTGTTCACCCTTGGATAGTCTCCCTGCTTCCCTTTTCCTGAGTTCCTCATCCGGAATTTGTTTAATTGCTTCAGGCGGGAAAGAGTCGACGGGCTTGTCTCCGACGAAGCGCTGGATATAAACTGGCATGTCTTGCAGTGCTGAACAAATAATTGATGAAACTAGGTTGCTCGTTGCGAGGCGTTGATGTTGTTGACAGTGGGCGATTTTCCTGTATTTAGTGAATGCTCGACTTGCCACGATGATGATGATGATGTCATTCGACTACTCCACGAGCTCCTCGCCAAGCCTCATGCCTGTTGACTACCCCTGTATGCGGAACCGAAGTCATCTCTTCTCACCATTGCTTTTTTCTTCTTGTTCTCCGTGAATCTTGTTGACAAGCGCAAATAATTTGACATCGAAGCTAGAAAGATACCAGTCTCCCCGATATTGGATATGTTGGAACCCCCTTCCTGAACACACTAAAAATGTATTCGTTTATAGTAACCATCATGGTGTGTGGTTTGCGGCAGATATGTGCGAGGCACCAAGTGATCTCCGTCAATACGTCAACAACCCCGGATTTTTTCACGCTGCCCTCTCACTTCTTCAAGGCGTCCAACACGAGTCCGCCGAAAATGAATCTGGTTCATCATATGATACATTCGAAACGACGGAAACCCGAACGGAAGACATACATAGTTGAATGAACGGTTAACTTTTAATCGTGAGTACTGAGTAGCGTCTCGGAAATTAAATCTCCAATGTAGACAAGGAAACCAAGATCATCACCCCCGGAGCGAGGGTGATTAGGGGTGATACAGGAATATTGAGTCCAGCATGCTCTCGAGAACTGCAACACACCTTCTTCGCGAACACGAAGCCCTACTTTGTTACCGGAGATGGTTGCCTATCACGAAGTTGTTGTTCGATTCGCTTACGGGATGTCAAGGATAATAAGTGGTATACTTTGACCAAGTGTAAGACCTGGCAACGTTGCGTCGTGCAGGCATGATGAAGTTCACAAGGGTTCACATAATGATATGGCATCGACCGGGGATCGCACTTCGACTCTCGTCTACAGCGTATTATCACCTCGAAGTCGTAGTAAACCAAGACAACCCAGGGGTCCCGACGAGATTGCAAAATGTTCCTGAAATCTGTACCTGGTACCCAGACAAGGGTAGGCTGGTCAGTGCACAAATTATTTGTTCATTATGATGTGAGCGGCACAGCGGTTCAGGGTGAAAGAGCGGCTACGGGGGTTGCAATTGATTGGCAGGTGTCGATCCTGGGCAATCTCGATTGTCATTCGCTCTTGGGACAAGAACGTTAATTGTAACGTTGCAGATTAATCGCCTACCCAACTTACATCGACGGTGAATAGTCTTTTCAGCGTTTCCGCATGCACCAACTTGACGGAGATGATTGAGAGGACTGCTGGCACATGTGCTCCTTCCATAATATGCCTCCCGCCGAGGTGTTCCAAGGGTCTCCAAGGCAATTTTACGTAACATTTCAACGCATTGTGTAATTGTCCAGGAATAGACAGTGATTAGTTTTTTCATTATACGCGCTGTGTACTATAAGAAGTTAGGAACAAAAGAAGTTTAGCGATGGACCACTCTGACAAGCTTATCTGAAACTTTCCTTTCTTCAACGTTCTCTTTCTGCAATACTTTCGTTTTCTTTCTCTCTCAAGTTCCTCTTAGGCGTTGCACGCCCAGTTTTATTTCCCCAACACTCGTTTTGTGACAATCCTTTCCATAGACTTGCCAATACGATGTCTCTAAAGTTGCTCGCGCTATCGTCATTCGTTATATTAGCCAATGCGCATTTGGCCGCCTTCCATAAGGCAATGTATTGCTTCAATGTCAGTCTTGCACCTCATTGCGTGAACTCATCTCATATCTCGTCCTCTCTCTAGGGAACTGTGCCAGGCCAGGTTAATTATAACAACGACGCCCCAGTCAGCCCTCTGTGGATGCTGAAGACAAGCGACTGGTGGTTTCATCATTTTAACCAGGTGTGTTTCCTTATCCTTCGGCCAAGAGTACATGCTTAGCCATTCAGTGCGATGAATTCCCTCCTGCGGAAGGAGACTTTCTTGAACTGTGCGTCTGTCACGATATTTTCTATATCGCATCATTCTCACTGTCTGTTATAGACCTGCCGGCGGGTCCTTCACTGTTGAAGTAGCTGGAAATCGCGGCGTCACTTCCCTCTCCTTCAATGGACAGTTCACTACTGAGTGGGGCGATGGTCTGAACCACCCTGAGGACTACTCTGATAGTAACTGCATAACTAGCCCCAACAGTGAGTACAGATTACCTGTGGTTGAAAAGACGCGCTGATCACGGATAGTGCATACGCAGAACCAATCGATGGCTGCTGGAACTGCGTTCGCCATTTCTTACGAGGTCAGTGTCACTGTTGTGCCATCTGAATACTAACTGATGAGCGGGCAGTCTGATCTCAGCCAGGTTACCATGGATAACCTTGCCGTGTTTACCGTCCGCTATAAGTGAGTGTCATGTCTGAAACTCTCTGCAGATTCCTTACGTTCATCGAAGCACGCCCTGGAAACGTGTGACATCTTATGATGTTCCTCAGGACATGCCAGCTTGTCCTGCGGGTGGATGCACTTGTGCTGTAAGTTGATTGTTTCCATCGCCACGGCTGAAATCTGATTTATGTTTCCACAGTGGGTTTGGGTTTGTCATCTCGGCTGCGTTTCATTACCATTGATTGACACCATTTTCCAGATTCCAAACGGTTGCGGCGAGCCCAACATTTACATGCAAGGTTTCAAATGCATGGTTACAGGCGCTACCTCCACTACTCCTATTGCCACTCCCAAGCCTCCGGTCTGGTGTGAGGAGGACCAGAGCACATGTACACAGGGTTCCAAACAAATCTTAGCCTGGAATCAGGCCGAGGGAAACAACATCGTGGTTAACGGCACTGACCAAAGTGGTCTCCCTAAGAGCCCGGCGTACAACAGCAAATGCGGGTTTAAGGATGGTAAGGCTTTCATGCTTTGGTTGTGATTGGGATGTCGTGCCTGATGCCCTACCATAGGTGCACAGAACGATATATTTGGAACGTCTTCCTCTTCTGCTTTGTCGTCATCGTCTCCTTCTTCTGTGCCCGCACAGGCTATTGCGACACCCAGCGCCGCCGGAGCAGCTGTGCCCGTCAATCCGCCGAGCACGACTAGTACGAGCACCGTATACAGCACAACTACGCTCCAGGCGACTGGAGCGGCAAGCAGCCCTGCATCTAGTCCTGCCTATGGCATGACACCCTTAAACTCTACTAACTATCCCTCCAACGCTGCACCCCACAACTCGTCATACACAACTACTACCAGTACACTATACACGACGTCTACGTTCTATGCAAGCAGCCCTACATTCAGTGCGACACCCTCAAACTCGGCTAACAATCTCCATCTTGTGGCCTCTCCTTCATCGTCAGGCGCAGCCAGTCAGACGACTGCTGGGACGTGCAGCCGCCGTAAGCGGATGCATAAACGCAGCTACCGGTTTCTTTTCTAAGTAGTTGATCTACGTTACTGTCCTGTCGACCAGGACCCCATCACCTTGCATGCTCGACTCCCTTTTTGTTAGCTGGTCTGTAGATTGTGAGTTTCGCATTACATTTGTTTATGTTGCTACCTATACCTCTTCGTTCATGGTGTTATCTATCCCTCTTCGTGATTGGTTTTATACCCCTCATACCAGATGCTATCGTTGTTATCATTATCATTTCGATGCGCTCATTGTATGAGACTCGGTGCACGTGTATTTCTTTATTTACTTTGCAAGTATTTACATACCCAAGCTTTGTTTGTAACATCGCACTGCTGGTTTTGATGATGTTGGATCTATTGAATAAAAATTCCAAGTAACAAACGAGCTAGTTGATATTCTGGCTGAAACTGGAGCGTCGATCGAAGGACTGGGTAGTGAATAATGATACACGATTCGGAATACCCTGCATGCCCAGTATCTGTGGACATGATCTCCGTCGTTCGGTGATGGTGATATCATCATGCTGGTACTAGAAGAATTTCATCAGAGGAATAGTATGTATTAATATTGATAAGACACTCGAACGCTCTTGACTTGAGCAGTGAGCCTGTCATAAGTGATGTCAATGAGGGAACAGATCGAGATGATGCGCATCACGTCAATCTGCTCGCCCATTCATACTTTTGTAAAATAGGTGTTTGGCACTTCAGTCACGCCGCGAGAAGCTTCATAACATTCGAACAGTGGCGAATCGGATACTGCACCAGCACAGCAGCAGTTCAAACTTCTTAGGGGTGTTGTTGGTTGTGCCTCAGGCTCAAATTGACTGTTTCCATATTCACAGTACCATTTTTGTCAATCGTAGATAGTATCATAACAAACACAGTTATTTATGTAGCTCCTGCCAATGTATACTTGTTCCAAATAATCCAGAGTCAAAATAAGTTTACGTTGCTGGAAGCCGTCTGTGAAGACGACAACACTAAACAGTTGATCAGACGAAGATAACGTGGAAGAGCGTATGGATTAACGATCT
>KV448565.1:5023-22238 GCA_001658105.1 Rhizopogon vinicolor AM-OR11-026
TGACTGCGCTCATGAAGGAATTCGAGAAAGCGGTGATGAACAGAGAGTTGTCCCTGAAACATTGTCCATTAGAATTACAGTACCGGCTAATCCATTGCGCGAGCTTACGAAGTGAAGTAGTAATCCACGTCAGATGCATGGAAGGCTGGTGGAACTGAAAACTCGCCCTGCATCTGCTAAGCATATGTAAATTGCGAGTTGCCCGATAGCTACCTTCCAAGCTTGCCCTCCGAATCCTTCGAGGAGATTATAAGTAGGGCAAATGAATATTGCTGGATCAACCCATCAAATTGGGCAAGGATATGTTCCTTCGAGGACATACGCACATTCACCCATGACGAGATTTGCCTGGTTGACGTTGTTACCCTGATCCTGGTACATCATCACTGCTCCAGCAACCTGAGCAGGACCGAAGTTCGGGAAAAGCTCTGAGACGTAATCTGCAACATCTAACGTCATTGTTTGGTTCACAAAGACATAGCCCTCGTTCGTATTGGTAACCGCAAGAAGGTAGTCCTAAGAGAAAAACTTGAGTTCTGCCGCGAGAAAGATGTATTCATGTATCATACGCAATTCAAACGACCCTTGCTGATAGTCACTGTGGGTCTCTCCACGATGAAAGTACCATCCACCACAGGGACGAACGTGAATGTGCCATAGAATCCATTGAGATTGATATCAGCGTTCACAGTTTGGAGAGTATTAACGTCTGCAGCGCGCAAACAACAGAGCGTATCCGAATTTGAGCCACAGCTGTAATTCAAGGTATTGGCTAGGAACGATCAAATGTAAACTAAATTTCGAAAGGACTCACTTCGTTCCATTCACCACTTCCCTGTACAACATCTGGTAGTTGTCATTGAGGACGACACAGACATAGACTTTATGAAGGAAATCACCTCAGGAATTCGATCATTGTAATTGTACTGTGACGGCAAGTACGTAGAACTGGTCATAGCAGCCTTGAAGAGGGGAGGTTGTGTGTGTCCTCCATGAGCAACAAGGTGCTGCACCACTGAACCGGCACCTAAAACGACGAGATTGTAAAGCAGTACCAATGATGGAAGTTGTATTTCATGCAACCGACCAGCAGACAGTCCCCAAATCGTTACTTTTGTGGGGTCGCCACCGAAGCTACGTATCTATACCAGGTAAGCTTCCTATCACGGCATGCAGGCAGGGAATTTGAGTCACGTGAGCCTGGACCCATTGCAAAGCGTAATTTTGATCAACTAAAATATGAAGTTCAGCCGGTATGAGGGGCTGTCAGACCTTGATAAATACGTACGCAGTCCAGCATTGAGTGCACCCCCTTCTTTCACCGCTTCTCCGGCAAGGAAACCTAGTCCACAGTGAGTACATTTGAGAACACAAAGGAACAGTAAAGACATACCGAATAAACCGAGGCGGTACTGGATTGAGACAACGATGACACCGTGATTGGCATGAAGGATTAGATCTGTACCTTCGGTTCCAACTGCACCTCCATAAATATACCTGTATCAAGAACGTTTCATCGACAGGAATATGTTTCATGTACTACTTACCCTCCACCATGGATCCATATGACAACTGGGAGCCCTCCTGATGGCGTGGCCACCACTTCACTTCCAGGAATGAATATACTACGGGATGCAGTCAACAGTGATAACTATCAGCACCATCGTTTTACGGCAGAGCTTACTTCAAGAATAAACAGTCTTCCGACTGACTTGGGGTTGGGGAGGTCCTTTTGAAAAGAGTAGCCGGAGCACTCCCCATAGATGCTTGATAGCATAGATTTGGTTGCACCGTAGCTTGTTGAACCCCTGATATGGTCGGTGGTGGCTGGGGGGCTGCCCATCTCAAGTTGCCTATGTGCTCGAAGTGTAAGCCAAGATTGATTGCATACCGCGTAGGAATCTGAACTCACCAAATGGAGGAGCCGCATACCGTATTCCTAGGAAGCTGGTGGTGTTTGTTGTTGTGTCCACTGATCCCTGATACTGAGAATAGCCCAAGTCAACGATGGGTGCGAGGGTCGGCGGAGAAGACGATAATCCCAGGAGGAAAAAAGCCTGTAATACAGCTAGTATACGGATTGTGATCGACATGTTCAAGATCATTGATCTCGTGGTGAAATGATTCTGAAAAGTGCACAGCCTAATGCATTATAAACAGTGCGGAGTCAATCACATGCGTCACAGGACACGTTCTAACACCTCCCGTCCGACGGTGCGTATCAAGTGAGGCAATGAGTTGCCGTTGATCAATATCAGCATGGGTAAGCAGTGGTTGTTCTGGCGACAACGCTTTTCTGAGGACTGACACTCTGAACCACCCCCGGGCACCGTGATATATAAGTTCTGTCCGCTATGTGGAGCGTTAGGAACTGAATCACTGATCAGTCACGTCAATAACTTTTTCAAGGTTGACAGAAGATGGAGCCCACAAGATGGAGGGAAATTGTAGACGCCCTAGCCGCGAGCTTTGTTCAACATGGGTGACTTGACAAAAGTTGAATCTGCTACCATTACGCCCCGGCAACAGTGAAGTAGAACAGTACGTGACGGTGTGTACCAGATGCCGCAGTCACGTGCTGCCCTACATAATACTGCAACGTCGCCCTTCTTTGGAATCCCCTTTTAGTTTACGAAGACGCCTCATCAAAACAGCCATGAACTTCAATCCAAGCGCATATATCCACCCTGCATACGCGTTCTCTGAATTTATCGATAGTCCAGTATCTCCAACTATTCCTAGCGATGAATACGGGTTGGACGACACGTCTGGAAGTCTCCCTCCGCCCTCTTCCTCTCCGGTTGCTTATGAAGAGCCATTCCCTTGCGAGGACAAAATCGAGGAAGTGGACCATTCCTATCTTGATGGTTCCATCTCTTCCGTATTCTTGCAGGGTCCTACAGGTACTACGCCTCGTGCGGAAGCGAGGTTTGCGAACTTTTCAGGTCGCCAGAAGACGAAACCTCAACTTCTCAATGAACTCCTCGATCACCCATCTCATGTCATCGGTGTCCAAATTACGGACATTCTAGGGAACCCGCCTCCTTCTACTGGATTCAAGTTGGAAAAGTTTATGAGCACGTCCTCGATATCTTTATTAACCAACCAGGCGCATCACGACGTCAGTATGCTCTCTGAGCGACGTTCGAGTTCTCATCATATCAAATCCCATCCTTCGAATCGTCTAAGGACTAGTACGACTTTGAAAACGGCCAAGTCACTATCAGAAACACGGTCTACCGCAGGTGATGCGAGCAAATCCGATGAAGAGCCTCCGATGAAGAAAGCTAGGATCGATCATCTATCAAGCCATCGTACCGATCTACCCAAGTTACGGACTTCTTTCTCGGCAAAGGATCCAGCTAGTCTACGCAGAGCCCAGTCCCTTGTCTCGCAAACTACTACTGATAGGGACGATGAGGACGTGGTCAAGGTTCGTTGGATTGATCTTTTATCGAAAGGCTCGTGGATTCTCCTTCGCGTGTGGCTGACGACGCACGACGAAACAGCTTTTGGACGCTCCCGACTCTGCGACCGGTCGAATTCTTCCAAGCTCATCTCAACTGGGTACTCCCATATGCCCTCCTACTGTACCAATCACGGCTCCCCCTGACACAGCTGCCTACCTTCGTGCAAAGAGGAACCCCCTTGTACGTACTCCCGCAGTCCGCATATCCTCCAGAAAATCGCCAAAGATACCACCCGTCCCCATCATTGCGCCCCCCTCATGTCCAGAGCCTCTTATTATTAAATGCGAAGAAGATTTGGCGGAAGATCGCATCAAGGTCCTTCTTGCGCGCGAGAGAGGCGAGCGTGGAAGCGACGGCCTGGATCTTCTTCGAATTCCTGATGCTTGCTCCAACCGAAGTGACAGCGGGAGCTCTGTTTCTGACGATGATTGCTGGGCAGACGAGAGCTCACTTTCCGGCACTGAATCCGTAGCGAGTCGAAATTCGTGTACACCCCCGAGCGCAAACAAGTCTCAACGTCGTGAACGCTGGAGGAGAGCGCTCGGAATTGATGATAACTTCCGCAAAGAAGTCGTTGGTTGGATGTTGGATGCACGAGTTGATTTTACCTTTTGTGAGGTGCCTTGCTGACGGAACCCCAGGTCCTCCCAAACAACCCTTTGAAACGCGGCAGAGCAATTAATGATCTTTTTGACCAATTAGACACCTGCCCGGACACAAGGTTTCAGGCGGTCCATCTCTTCCACAGATACTTCCTCCGTGTTGCGGAGAAGCAACTAAAGACCAGCGTTTCAACGACCGAGGTGCTCACTCAAGCTGTTGGAGGGAACGACGACACTTCAGCTAATGGCCCAGGATTGAGTTCAGACGATAGTCAAGACGGAGACGATTATGAAGAAGCTCCTAATTCTGATGGCCTGACTCAAGCTGCAGGAGGGGGCGATGACCCTTCAGCTAATAGCCCAAGATCGAGTTCGGAGGATAGTACAGATGGAGACGATGATGATGAGGCTCCTGGATCTGACGACACAGTCGTGGTGAAAGGAGAACAGGTAATCAAATTCGAGTCCGAGTCGGATGATTGGCAGGACGGCCGGGAGGCGGTTACCTGGGATATTGCCCTTGGATCTTTAGCGCTATGCGTTAAGGTATGATCTTCTGTGCTTCAACCTCGATAGACCCACATTTGCGTTTGGTAGCTCCACCGTGACTTCCTGGCCCCACTTAGTCCGGTATATGCGAACGAATTCATGAACCTCGCATGCCACTGCATATCATACGAAGACCTTGAGGTATAATTGAATTAACTCGTCCTGGCCAACAGCAACGTCTCTCTTTTCTCACGCTGCAGTCACTCCTCAGGTTTCGCAGCGCGATATACTTTCCGCCTTTGATTTCAATATCGGTAGTGTCACACCGCAGGGTTTCATAGACGAACTCTGGCTAGCTTCACCTACCCTCCGGAAGGCGACAGGACTTTTGAAGGATGGCTGGGAATCTGTAAAGGTTGAAATATGGGACAGGCTATTTGATGTCCTGTCAGGTACTCTTCTCACTCGGTCTACCTTTTTGACATTTGCATGATCTGACCACGGCGCAGAACCTGACTTTCTAGAGTTCCCTGTATCACTTCTCACAGCGTCTGCTCTGCTCGACGGTCTCATCATCGCTCTGGCTCGGCATTACAAAGGCGAAGCAGATACGCAAGGACGGCCGTTTCAACAGACTCCTTGGTGTCGATGCCGTGCCCCCGTGCCAGATGACGCAATCAAACCGGTTCCATGGCAGTTGTATGTTTGCGAGGCGATGAATGCTGTGAAGGATGTCGTCCTGGATGTTCAAGATTTGCTTCAGATACGTGACGTGAGCGATATCATTATCATTGCGATGTGAGTAAGGTCGGACGGATGCTAACACGTTGTCTTGGAGCAGGAAGATTTGGAACGATGTAGGGCGTGGTTGAGCGTGGTTGGACGCTAGGTCTTTGCTTTGTTATGCTTTTCATCTGGTCTCCCATGTTTACGGTGTACACTACCTTCCGAATTCATGGAATTTGTAGAAATGTGTGATATGGAAGGTATCGTGTGGTTGTATGGAAGGATTAGAGGGGAGGTTGCAACGATTTCCTGAAAGAAGTATACTGCAGCAGTTGGGAGTCTGGGACCTTGGGTTGGTTGAGGATAACAATGTTGATATCGGGTAACGGGGCGTGGGAATTGGATAATGTTCCCTTCCTAGACACGGAGAACACGAGCCTGAGAATCGAATCGAATTTGCTGCTTCGTTTGTTTTCTTGCTGCTTTCTTCTTGTTTTTTCTTCTCCTTCACGACCACAGGACGACCATTGCTATCACTTAAGCCCAGATCATCTCATCTCCGGCTTTTCGAGAAAAAAAAGTATCGATCATCATACCAGATACCATCACGTTCTCCAACTATACATTCCCAATCACGAAGGCGATCCATAATTGCAGCACCTTCAATTAATCCAATCAACCATGCCACCAGGTCCAAAGACTGGCCCTGCCCTATTTCTTGGCCTTGAGCTTGCTACTGATCAGTTGCGCGCATCGATCGTGGACGAGAGCTTGGAGTTGGTCGGTGTAGAATGCGTAGACTTCGATACAGAGTTGCCAGAATTTCAGTACGTGCTCTTGTGGCATAATATTGTCCTGTCTTCCGTGTCCCAACTTTCCCAAGTATCTTGCTCCCAAAAAAGCGCTGCTACTTGCTTTCTTCACCCAAGACATCTAGTGTCATTTTCTCGGAGAGCTAACATTTTTATAGGACGCAGGGAGGGATTTTTACTACTCCTGGAGATGCGTATACCACCCCAGTAGACATGTGGGTAAAAGCTCTTGGTGCGTCAATTCGCGGAAGCAAATTTTTTGCTTTTCCTTGAGTTAACTAATTAGGATTTTTGGGTATTCTATTCGATCATCTACCACGTGATCGGGAAACATTGTTTACTTCCCCCTAAACAATCTCAATAGATTTTTTGCTGGAGAAATTGAGCAGAAATCATGACGTAACGAGGATAAAATCAATCGGTGGTTGTGCACAGGTGACTCATTTGTATCAATTCATGATGACTGCCTTCTTATGCGATATTTTAGCACGCAGTTGTGTGGTGGAAATCGACACCCATCCCTTCGTTTCCGGCATTGGACCCGCGACTCCCCTTTCACTCTCAACTTCCCACCAACACTTTCTCATTACCAAACACACCGATCGCTCAAGACACATCCGCACACACCCATGCCCTCGCCCTCGAAGCTCTCCTTGGAGGGCCCGACCTCATGGCCGCTCGCGTCGGCACATGTGCCAACGCATCACTCTTGGCTGCCCAACTTCTACGTGTTCGCGAATCGTGGACGTCAGACGTTTGGTCACGAACAGGGAAGATACAGCTTGCCAGCCAGTTTATGGCGAGTATGATCATGGGGGAGTGGGTAAATATGGGAGAGGCAGAGGCTTGCGCGACAGGTATGTGGGTGCATACTGGCCCTGGCGCACAAGGTGCATCTGGATTGGGTCGCTGGGACGAGGGTGTTTTGGAGATCGTAGGCGGGAATCGGGAAGAAGGTCGAAGGATTCGAACGTGGTTGGGCGACGTAGAGATCGCGGGTGGAAGAAAGGCAGCCCACATTTCGCGGTATCTATGTGAACGATATGGATTTGAATCTGGTGAGATTCGTTTGTTACAATATGTATGCAGCCTGCTGATGCATTTGCAGATACCATTGTTACTCCCTTCACTTCTGATTACCTTTCTGCGTACCTATCCCTATGTCCGTCTCCTGGAGACGCAGTGCTTTCATTTGGACCAATGGATACCCTCCTCACACCTGCTCAACATTACCTACCAACCCGACTTTATAGTCTATTCCCTCATCCTGCCCAGGATGCATGCGAAAAGAGACGATACATTGCCATGCTAACCAGCAGGTACGTAATCGTCTCCCCTTGCAGCTTACATTCCTTTTCATATCTATTTGCAGAAATGCCGATGTTCCGCGTGCTCTCGTAAGAGATATGTATACGAAGAGCTGGAGTGCATTTGATCGGTTAGTTGCCATCGTGCCACCTGGTGGATCGATTGGGTATGTTAATTCAAAAAGTTTTATTTGATTTTCTCTGAACTTCTTCGTAGTCTCGATGATAAGCTCTTCAGTTTTTGGCTCCTACAAGGCGACAGCTACCCATTATCACACGTCAAAGGCATCTACCGCTTCGAGACCGGTATCAAGGTCAATGAATTCCGAGACCTTCGTGCGAATCCTCGGTGTCTCCTCGAGAGTCAAGTCCTCTCATTCCGCTTTCGATGGTCAAGGATGATCGCCACTGGTGTTCTTGGTTCAAATATCAACCGGAGTAGGGGAAACGTTGCACAGACTCCTAGTCCTCCAACGCCACAAGGGCAATCTTCCCGTTCAAACATCGCGTCCAGTCTCGGACTTTCCTTCGATCCATACGACTACTCTACACTCCCTACCAGAATACTTGTCACGGGTGCAGCTGCCAACTTCCCCTCCGTCGCAAATCTAGCAGGCGATGTGTTTAATGCACCTGTCTTCATGCCCAGCACCCAGGTTGATTCGGCACAAGTGGTGCCGCACCGCAATGCACCCGCCACGGGCTTCCCTGGCCGTGCTTCACTAGGAGGCGCCTACTTTGCGCGGTGGATTTGGGGAAAGGAGCGGAGTTCTGCTGTCGGTGGATCGAGCGCTGGTCGAGGACTCGGTGGGTTTGAGGAGGAGATCCGGAGGTTGCATGGGAAACGCTGGGTCGCAAGCAGTGCCACGCCACTTCGGACCAATGTGAATGCTCCTGCTGGTGGCAATGGAGGCAGTGGAGCTAACAGCGGTACGAGCACCCCCTACGGCCACCGCTCGGGACTGGGGTCTACTGTCTTTGTCGAGGAAGACGAAGAAGAGGTGGAGGAGATGGAGCGTTCGGGTGGTACGCTGAGCTCTTCGTTCTTTGTCGGTGGGTTTGCGGATAGGGATCTGGGCCGGGATATCAGCCGCATGAGAACGCTGACGGGTTCTACGCTTGACTCTGTGACAAGCGGCGGCTCTCTTGGGGCGCCCTCGAGTGCATTCACGACTCCCGATCCCAATGCAAGCGCAGGGAGTCCTGGAGGAGGCGTAGCTGGGGTTGTGGTGCCGTCGACGACTACTCTCACCCCTGTCACTGCCATGCCCACTTCTGACGCCGAGGCACAGATCGGGTTGGCGAAGGTTGCGGAGGCAGATGTAGATGCGTTCATGACGTACGCTGCAATCGTGCCTGAGTATTGCAGACTCGAGGGCATGCTCTGCAAGTCCCTCGTGTAAATACGCTCGTGATGGGGAGAGGTGGGGATGGGGGTGAAAAGCTTTCATGTGCATGTGAGTTAGTGCTAAAAATCACACTATTGCACGATTTGTTGTATATATTATTATAGGATCTTCATCGATACATACTTACAAGTCTTGCGTTTTCGCATTTTATTGCTTGGAACGTGATCGTTAATGTTGAGGAGAAGGCACCCGACTCAAGATTCCGGTCTAGCCATGTAGATATATCCCGTCGGTCACCTCGTGATGGCCCCGCAACTTCGCCAAAAGTGTGAATTGGGGTCATCACAAAGTGACCACGCTATAGGGGTTAGCAACGTTCTTGATGGGTTCTTTGAACTCAACCAGACGTTTTGGGAAGTTTCAGCCAAACACCTAACAAAAGTTCTGGAGTCCGGCAGCACCGGATTGTCCCGTCTGTGGAGTTCTTGATGAGTGAGTTCTTGACATTTGTAGGCCGTCCACGTTGATCTTTTTCATTATGTGGACTAACGAGGAAAGGTGATAATTAGTCATTCAGCTTCAAGGAAAGGAATTCAAATTTCACGGTAAGCTGTCGCCGTTGAGCTGAATCCAATACGGTTTCTCGGTGGGTCCTGGCTCGCTGTACCTTCAACAAACTAGCTACCTAATACAGATAATAACCGGCATTTTCGAACTCCTGGTACCACCAAATGCCAGGCTGGTCACGAGCCCGTTGCTCTTCTGCTCAAAAGACTGACCATATTGTAGGATCTTCCGAGTCGTCGATACTTACAGTCTTGGCTTTTTTGGATCATGTTGGAACGTGAGTGTTAACGTTGATCTGTTCCACTGCGTTGTTCTTTCGCTGTGTAGACTGACGGAAACGATCCTCTGCTATAGGAAACTTGATTGCACAGAGATCAATGTTCAAGTCACTCCCGTATTGCCTTACCCAGAGTATAAAGAGTCCAACTGCTGGCAGCTGAACAACGTTATTATCATGGCTTCCATTCAAGACCAGCACACTTACACCTTCACAAACTGCCAGGGAGGCACTGTCCTCGACCTCTCTGGTACCGATAACTACTCCAGTAAGCATCCTCCCTGTTCCAGAGGTCAGCGCCTCATTTACGGTATCTTGCAGTTATCGGATATCAGAACCACAATGGTACCAACCAACAGGTAATGCGCTGATCGTCCTGTTTCAGAGGGTTGCGCTAATTATTTGCGTGCCTCGCAGTGGGTATTTGAGCGTGCCAATACCCACTGGTTCATCAAGTCTGCCGGCTCTGACCAATATCTCGGAATACTTGGCGATATCAGTAGCGCCCAGAACGGCACCAGGGTCATTGCCGTCTCCTCTCCCTTCGCGTGGGTTGTCGAAGACTCTGACGTTAGCGGTGCCCAAGGTATTAGGTGCGTACCCCTTTATATGTGGATTTCTTGGTCGTGACTTGATTCTGATCGATTTTTAAAACCACTCTACAGGATCTTGGCCCGAGGTACCGATTTCAGCCTGGACCTGGACGGGGGAAATTCTGCGGATAGCACCAAAGTTCAACTTTGGGGAAGGTGGAAAGGCGCCAATCAGATTTGGGCGGCCGCTGCGCGTAACTGGTGCGTGGATTTCACAAGACAACGTCTAACCGTGTATTGACATTGTTTCTAGAGTGTTTGAGGCAAAGTCTCGTGTGCAGCGTGAATCCTCGTGTACAGTATGGGTCATGACATATACTACGACCTCGTTATCCTCACTCTAAGTCATCCTTGCGTGACATTGAACATATGACCGTTGCTGTCTCGCTTTACCTCATGTTTTGGTGTTCTAACCGATTCACTCTAGTCAATCCTAGCAACCGATAGTTTCTCCGAGTCGCTGTTAGAGTGCCTCCCGGCAACACCTGACCCCAGTTTTGAAATTAAACCCAGATCTTTCAATCTCAAATTGTTACTCCTTTCCGCAGGTGAAAACAAGGGTGATTCCAAGGTGATTCATCAAAATTTTGGCTTAAATATATCTCCACGTGGCCACCCTACCAGATTCAATCTAAGTCGCCGTTGTCCCCAGCCAAGGTCGCCAGTCACGATGCCTTGGTATGACGATATTGTTTACGTGTAACGCACGAACATGACGCACAGGACCTGGGCCAGTGGCAGTCTTCGATCTACCTCCTGAGCGCAAGGAATAACCCCAGCGATCTAACGGCAACTTGCGCTGGCCTCGTTATCTGATGGCTCCAGATCCCAGGCCCATGTTCATCCAGGTATAAATACGACGCTGCTGCCAGTGGTAGCCTTTAAGTACCAATATCATGGCTTGCATTCAGGACCAGCACACTTACACTCTCACAAACTGTGAAGGAGGCACCGTCCTGGACCTCTCGGGCGGAGATAATCGCTCCAGTAAGCGCCATGTCTGTTCCAGAGATCAGCGTCTCATTGCGTTAACCTGCAGTCATCGGATATCACGATCACGGTGGCCCCAACCAATCGGTAATTCGTTAACCATACCGTTCAACAGAACTGTTCTGCTTACTAGCTACGTGATTTGCAGTGGATATTCCAGAGAGACGACTCTGGCGACAACATTTGGTACATCAAGTCTGCCGGCTCTGGGCAATTTCTTGGAATGGAAGGCCACATCAACGACATCAGGGACGGCACCAAGGTTGTTGCCGTCTCCTCTCCTTTCAGGTGGAATATCGAAGACTCTGACATCTCAGGTGTCCAAGGAATCAGGTACGTATTGTGCATTTATGAATGTTTATTGATGTGTATCCACTTTCTACTCGTAGGATATTGGCCCACGGTACTGTTTTCAGCGTAGATCTGTCCGATCATGGAAATTCGACGGAAGGCACTAAGGTTGAACTTTGGGGAAGGTGGACAGGCCCCAATCAGATTTGGGCGGTCAAGCAGCGTAACTGGTGCGTGGATCTCATCACACAACTCCACACGGTGTGTATTGACGTTGACATGTCTAGATTGTAAGAGAGAACAAGTCACGTGTACTATGAATCATGACATGTACTATACAACCTCGTTATCCTGAGTATAAATAGGGTTCTTATTTGACATTGAAATCATTAGGCGCCGTTTAAGTACTTCCTGTCTTGAATTCGTCATCGATCCTCCAATGTGGATTAGTAGCGAACCTCACAAGTTACAACGTCAATGCACACTGCAGACTGAAGTAAGGTCGTTGTTTAAGTGGTGCGCAATTGATTACATGAAATTTGCTCTGCGTGAAGATTATCAACCGGGCGGACCTACAACTACCGGCGCAGCTGAGCATAACTCGGAGCCTACATACTTAAATATGGAACATCAAATTGAGGGACCTCGACAATGCTTCGTACCATCGCCACTTCTCTCCCAGTCTTGGTCTGCGAGTTAATGTCGTAGGACGCCAATTAACGATGAAAGTCCAGCTTGTAACGATGACATTAATGCTAATCGAGGTTAATTATCCGACGTTAACATATGTAATCGGAGCAGGGGGAATATCACTGCAAGCTGCTGCTGAGCTGAACCCAGGCATCCGTACTCGTAAATAAGTCAAGAAATTTGCGGTCATCTAATTCAATTTCCCCGACCATGATCTGTCCACCTGCTCCTGCCTGTCGTCTGAGTCGTGCCTGCTTGAATTGACATTTTCCCCGACGATGGGCGTCTGTTTTAAGCACGTGTAAACAGTCCATCACCAACTCCCACATATATTGGTTCACGTCGGAGGAGTTATACTCCAAAAAGCGACTCTGAAAGGATAACTTCTTGTCACCACATGTCTCGGCATCTACAGTTGCCCATGCGTCGAAAGGGCGAGATTTCCGTGGTAATAGTTGTCCATCCTTGTAACGCAAGGAGACCCAGACGAGAACCCACACGAACGATTCAAGATCATGACGATACAAATGTTTGACTTCGCCTCGTTGGCCCTCTTCGGTGAGAAGATCAAGTGCCATGAACGGTATTGTCCCCGTGCACTCGTTACCTTGAGGACCCTGCGCATCCGCCAACGAGGATAGATCATAATCGTTTAAGACACCCATCAAGATGCGTCCTTTCCGGTACCACATCATGTTACTGGGGCTGACATCTCGGTGGTGGACTCCTGCTTGCCAAAGAGCATAATGGCCTGCAAAGCACATGATTTCAACCGATAGAGAGGTAGATACAATGAGCCACGTACACATGATACATTGCCGCCAGGCGTCGAAGAACTCTATGCCTTTGAGCTCCGTAATGGGCTGGAGCTTGCGGAATACAAGGATGTAGAGCACACAGCTACCCTCCGCCGGTTCTGAAACACCAAGCGCTTCTCTGATTTTGGACATGGGTTCCTTGAATTTGTGGTGCCATAGTAGATGAGGGACATGGCCCTTCACGTCATCTTGCCCTTCCGCAATCTCGTAGACCTTCCTCAAAATGTCTGGCTCGCTAGTGCGTTGCTCTTCCGCCCAAAACACTTTGGCCACCATGCCATCTTTCGCAATATCTGGGTTGTCATTGGCGAGTTTTTCGCTAGTGACAGGAAATACATTGGTGGCGTATTCCTTTAGTCCGTAGTGCGTCATTCCGTCTTTGTGAAGCTCGAGATCTACGTCATCAATGATGAGTTTGTGAGAATCATTCTTCTCATCGTGCTTGAAGTCTGCGTTTCGACCCCAATCGACAAGGCTGAATCGTTGCGACGCATACAACAGTGCTGGCATGAATCGTTGGAGATCTTCGATGAAGTTGATGCCGGAGCACTCAATAATGGTCCCCTGTCGATCACATTGCCAGACCCAGACTACGTCGTCTATAAAGACGGTGATAAGAGCATAACCGGTACGAAGAGACTAAATAACACACCGACGACGACGAGATTGACAAGATGTTTGACAGCAACATTGGCAGCAAACATTTCAGCGGTGTATAGCCCTGTCTGGACAGTCACATCTAGCTTGGGTTCCGTGTCGTCGTCAGTCTTGGCTCGCTTGCCGTCGAATTGCAAAGTTTCGGTGGCCTTGCGCTTTCCGGGGTTGTTGGATACATTTTGAGAGCCTGCAGCAAGACGGGCCGAGCGGCGTGTAGCTGAGCTGGTTCAGTTTAACCTCTGGGTTGCGAATTCGCCACTTACGTTCAGAGTCGGATACAGGTGCTGCTGCAGTCGCAGGGGCGTCGGGAACAGGATGTTCTGCGCACCGATATTCTGGGTTGGTAGACTTATACAGTGCCACTTCATAAGAAAGTGGGGACTTTGAAAGCTTTTTCGTCGATCCCTTGAACTCGATACAAGCTAGCATATCTTTCCAAACGAGTCGCGTTTCCGGTTTGGTGGCCGCATTGATGAGCCTATTGTCGTCATTGCGTTCTTCTTCTGGCAAGGCAGCGAACGCGCATTTGAAAGGAAGGATGGCAACGTCGGGCTTTTGTTGCAATGTACGCTCCTGGTGGTCTTGGGAGATAGGATAATCATTCACTTGACACATGATGTGAAGGTCGGAGGGCGTATCAAGCATTCCCTTGACTTTGAGTCCCCTAAGGCATGTAAATGCGATTTTTTTTGAAGCTTGAACGAAAGAAGGATGTCACTAGTTTGTTCCGATGCGCTGGAAATTTCTATGAGCACGACAGCACATTGATCAGCGAAAAAGCACTCACTAACTGTCGAGGGCTTCCTTGATGCGAGAAGGATAAAATTTCAAAGGGTAAAAGAACAAAAAATACCCGAAGAACAAAAGAATAAAAGAACATGCCACAACCAATGATTCGGCGACTAACTTATTACAAACCTCCCAGGTAAATTTCATGACTCGGATGAACGTGAAGTTCAATTATCACTGTAACTGACTCGTTTAGCCTAATATTGCCCACATTCAACCGACATTGGCTAGCGACGAATTACCCGCATGCCAGTGAGGACTCCAACCCCTAACCCCGACTGCGACTGCAACTCACGGCGAGAGATGCGCATTGCGGTTAGAGTCGTTGCAGGCGCAATCTTAGCGTGAGATCAGCAGAGACGCTATACTGGTAAGCATGTAAGTTATTACATAACTCACGAATGCCGTAGTCTTCGATCTACCTCTTATTAGGCACCGTTTAGGCGGCCACTACGACTGTCTTGAGGTCGTCATCGACCCTCCAAGTTGCCAACGCTCGACTTAGAGAATATCACCAGTATGCATAATTCGTGTCATTGTTCGAACAGTCGGCAATTGATTGCACGACTCTGCATGAACTGGCAAAACTCCAACGGAGCGAGTAATTAGGTACTATGACGCATACGTACGTCAAACTTAGGGACTACGACTACCGCAATATGGATGTGCCGAGTATTTATTATCTATCTTCGACGTTCGTGACTTCTTCGACTGAAACGGGAACAGAAGGCGAGTACCCTTCTGCAAAGGGAATTTTCATTTGATTATATGACGTATCCCGCAACCCAATAATCACAGTAGCAGGAATGTCGGCTCGTTCAGCAGAAAATGCTGCACTGCGGAGGAAGCGGTAGCCACTTCGTAGGCTCTCTGGCTTCCGTGTAGGAACAGCCACCAGGCGATAACCACAGACATGTGGATAGCGGAGTACCATCGAGGCTACTTCACGGAATAGCTTTGAGACACATCCGAAGACGAGGACGTCGTATAAATCGAGGTGGAGAGCAATCTTTCCCCAGATCTCAAAAGGCAACGCTGCACAGTCGATGTGGGGCGGTACTTCGTCAGCTCGCTGGGAGAGCGATCGCGATTGCTTGTGCTTGTGTCCATAGCGCGGCATCCACCAGGCGCAAACCTTAGCAGCACTTACAAACAGTGCGGGGTCAACGCGATAGCCAAGATAAGCAAGAGCAGTAATGCCTGGCGTAGAAGGGGAATATGCATTGAATGATGGTAAAAATTGGAGGACAGCCGTATGGCTGAACGTAGTGGTGTGTGCGCCTTTGACAACCTTGACGATTGCGCAATGGTAAACGGAGAACGCAACTCCAAAATAATCACCGGGACTATTTTTCTGTTCCAAGATTGCATTGATCAGGCGCGATATGGACGCCTGTAAGCACCTCTCGTCGTCTAAATGCGTTGCGATGCAAACAACAGTGTCTTCGCGAACCCAAGTGAATTCCATTCTACGCAACTTGGGATGGAAAATGTACTCGCAGATGTCGTCGAATATCTGGGGAATAAAGGCAAGGTTGGCCATGGAGCATGCAGTCATCCATTCTTTGTCCGTGAGTGTATTATGGTCAATCGCGATCTCGATATCGCATGTCATCTGGCCAACGTCTGGCCAATCGTCCTTGCCGACATCTTTCGACCTAACCATGCACTGCCCAATCATGGTCTCTAGCAATGAGACCCGAATGTGCTCGTCTGGAGACAAGGTGTCATTGATGGCGAGCAGGTGGCTCAAAGCCACGTTGTGCCCCGTGCACTCCAACGATTCGTAGGTCGCGAGATCCGAATCGCTGACAATTGGGGGAGCTGGCTTCTTGTACCTGTGCTCAGGAGGGCAGCGTCGCGAGCAAGCTAGGTTGCCGTGATGGTCTTTAGAAATGTAGTCGATAAAATCCTCGTCATCTGGAAGACATTCTAAGGAATAAAATGGTATGCCGTTTATGTGGAAGATATTGCGATCAAGGTCGATCTCATAGATCCACTCGATCCAGACATCGTTTTGTAGTCGATTCTTTACGGGGATGAAATCGAGGCCCTCATCAAATCGTTCGCGTCTCAATTCTTGAGAAACTCGGGGATGCGACGGGTCGCGAAGCTTGTCCGATATCTCTCGAAACCTCTGTCGTTCCTTCGCGATGGCGTTAGGCTGCCGCATAGATTGAAGCATGGTTATTCCAAGACTCCTCGGATAAGAATCAGAATTGGCGTAGTAGACGAAATATATATTCCGATAGCGGTACACGTAGTACCCGCGAGTGCCCATGCTTGCAGGTAGGATGAGACCTTGATTCGTCTCAGTGATCAGTTGGATGTTGTGCACAAAATGAGACGTACCGACGTTTCACGGAGTGATAGAAGTCCAATGCGATTTGTTAGGAGCGTGAACGTTGTGTCAGCTTCCGCACCAGCGCACAAGAAATTCGGAGTTGTAGAAATTCAGTAGAATCGAGCCTTGACCCTCGAGGTTAAAATGTTTATCGCATTTAATTAAGTAAATAATGCCACACGATCGATGAGATTGGAACATGTCCCGATCTCTGACATTGATGAGAGAAGTCAGTGGACATGATGTGGCCATGCACCGGAAATTATAACTCAGAATATCATCCGAGCACCTGGCTGATTGATGTCGATTTTGCAAGTCCACACCTTTGTTGGTGTGCATAAATCGATGGCCATCGTCACGGTAGCACAACAACTTGAAGTGAAAAGAATATATACACCAACATGGGATCCAGGTATCCAGGTCTGACGATGTGATATTCAAATT
>KV448566.1:2885-22211 GCA_001658105.1 Rhizopogon vinicolor AM-OR11-026
CTCCACCAGTGTTCTGTAGCCTCCGTCTGAACATATTTAGTAACATCTAAATTTGATTCTCTCTCATACGAGCGTCAAGAGCGTCCCACAAAGATTCAGGAAGATGTATTGCAATTTGTCAAATTGTGAAACTCGAACCTTCTTAGTAGGGCGGCACGTGACTACACATCACACAAGTCGTTCCTATATCCGCTACGATACCAGCTCACCAATGCTACCGTCATCATGGAAAAATCGCCGTTTGCGGATTGGAGGAGCTGAATGGGCGGCTTTTGGACGTGTGTACGGACCGGTAACAGAGTTTACTAGACTCAGAATGCAGATAAGAACAGGTGACTTCAGTATGTGGTTCTGGATCAGAATGTTCTTTTCGTTTTTAGTGCCCGGTACTACTTACATATACACAGCGCCTCCTTAGATTAGTACTTACTACCTACCGCAGGACATATCCAGCAATGTTCGACGCTGGACCTGTGATATACATTGCCACATCAGCCTTCGCGCTCGTCTCCTTACACTGGGGTCGAAAACGCTGGGAGAACCATTCACGTCCCCCGCTACCGCCAGGTCCTCCCTGCCTCCCCTTACTGGGAAGTATTCTCAGTCTTGATGATCCTGTTCGGCCTTGGCTGTCCTTCAATGCCTTCAGATCCACATATGGTTGGGACAACTCGCCAACTTAAACCTGTCCACAGTGGCTAATCTTGTTCTCCAGGTGACATAATCTATGCTCGTCTGCTCACCAAGCCTGTCGTAGTGGTCAACTCTGAGAAGATTGCGAGAGATCTCTTTGAATTGCGTTCCACGATATATTCTGATAAACCACAGTCTATTGTTTACGAAGCGTGAGTTACATTCCTGAAGTTCTAAACGTTGATCTGGAAGATATTGTCAGCTTCGCTTTGGACTCCGGCCTGTCGTTCTTCCCGTACGGAGACAGGTAATGAATGCCTTGTATTATGTTATGTTGATGGATCTCTGATGTTCAGTAGGTGGCGCCTTCACCGACGAATTTTTCATCAGCAATTTCGTCAAGCCGCTATACACACTTATCACCCTGAGCTACTTCGTAGCGCCCACAAGATGTTGTTCAGTTTTCTGCAAGATCCTCACAATTACACAAGCCATATTCAGATGTTGGTTATCACAATTCGTGCTGATCTCATGCTGAAGCTGATCGCCATCAGGTTTACTTCTTCATTTATACTGTCTATCGTATATGATTATCAACCGAAATCCGAGAATGACCGTCTCGTGTGCTTCGTGTTAAAGTTCACGGAATTGGCAATGACCGCTGCTGGGCCAGGTGCTACTATGGTGATGGAAACTTTTCCTTTCCGTATGTTCACACATGCATCATTGGTCCGTGGTCAAATATTAATGTTCCTTGTCCCTTCTAGTCTTACAGCTACCTGTCTGGTTTCCTGGTGCCACATCCAAGCGAGCGTCAGTCGAGTGTCTCCAGGCAGGCCACAATGCGAAGGAGATTCCTTTCCAATATGTTAGAGATAGAATGGTGAGTCACATCACCCGCTCAATAGAGTACAATGAACTGACTGAAATCCACAACCAGTCCAACGGGAAAATGCCACCGTGCCTTGTGGCTGATACCATGAACAGGGTGAATGGTTTTGAGAACAAAGTCATTGAAAATGCAGTAAAGGAGGCTGCTAGCACTGCATTCGCAGGTATTTGCGCCGAATGCAAGTCTCCGCTCGTTGCTCATTTGTCTTGTGTTTTCAGCGACAAATGAAACGGTAAGCTTCGCTCTATCTTGCGTTTTCCGAAGTAATCATTTTGGGCTTGGCTGAGACCGTTGGCACGATACTTGTGTTCCTTCTTGCTATGGTCCTCCACCCAGAGGTACAAGCAAAAGTGCAAGCAGACATTGATCGTGTCATCGGTAAAGATAGACTCCCATATTTCAATGATAGACCAGCATTGCCTTATGTGGAAGCTGTTTTGCGTGAAACACTCAGGTGGCATCCTGTAGCACCTATGGGTCTGTGCATCTTATCACAATTCCAACTTAATCCGACAGTATTATCAGGTGTCCCACACGCAACGACGACGAGTGATATCTACAATGGCTATTTTATCCCTAAAGGTTTGTATCACTGTTGGTTTACCCAAGGTCGCTGATGACCTGGATTGTCAGGTGTTGTTGTGGTTGCGAACACATGGCAAGTCCACAAGACTCTTCCAGAGAAATTTTCGAATTGATACAACATTTAGGGCGATGACACACGATGCACAGAAGTACCCCAATCCTGATGAATTCAAGCCGGAAAGATTTCTCCATGAAGATGGGTCACTGACGAGTGACACGATGCCTTTGGGCTTCGGTTGGGGTCGTCGAATATGGTGAGCATTCACGACTACTCCTTGGTCTTCGTTAACAGCCGCGTATCAGCGTGGGACAACATCTTGCGGAGGCAGCACTTTGGATCGCGATCACGAGCTTCCTTGCCACTTTTTCGATTCAGAAAACTCTGGATGAGCACGGCGAAGAGATCCCAGTTGTTCCGAAGTTCACTACTGGTCTCATAATGTTCGTAGACTTCCTTTTGTAACACTCAAGTCTGCTGATACCTTTTGTTTCAGTCATCCAGAGACATTTCCGTGCCAAATTGTTCCACGATTGCAGGACGCATCTGTGGAGAGGCTGACGCAGTTAATTGGCTTAGGTCCGTCGAGTCTGTCAACATACATTTTGAGGCTAACGCAGATATAGTGGCAGAGCAATCATGATTTTCGCGTAACTGTATTATATGTAAACGGGCAGCATTAAATGATTGGATACCTCTTTGGTCATGGTCACTGTTCGAGTTACGCAATCCCTCATCAGTCCCCATCCTGTGCTACCATTCACTAGGCATGTATTGATGCCTAACCTGCTGAGAAGAGTGTAAGCGCATGAAAGGAGCGAACAAAATTAAATCGAGTACTCAGGCTTTTACAAGTAACTTGAGATTCATTGCGAGTGGAACGCCGTAACTTGAAGTTTTCAATCTCAGCATCTTCGTAGTCATGTTGAAATTCTGGCACAACTTAGTTTCCTTTAGTCAGACCCTACTAACACAAAGACAGGGTGCAGAACGTTTTGTTGGCAGGTATTTGGTCTGGTTGTGAGACTCGGTCGTCGAAGTTGTCAGCCCGTCACAGTGACTCTCGATCATGGAGATTGGTATTCCACGGCTAGCCACATAACTGGCTGTGCATAAAGGTGAGTGCATAACATCCGATCTCATTTACCAGTCTTAGTTTTACAGGCAACAGTTTTGCCGTATTCCTATGACTCAATCTTCAAAGAAAACTTTGTCAACTCTGGCATTCATTCCACGTTCAGTTCCTATGAGTATTTCTGGTACATGGACAAGCTTGAGTCCTCCGGACACAGGACCCCATCACTAGGCTATAGCAGGATGTTCCTTCACGAGGATTGGCTTTCCCATGTATATGACTCATTATATTCCCAGACAGCAAGACGGCAGTGTCCGTCTGAGCCTAACGATGGAGGGCAGAATTGCCGCAGGACATGAATTTTTTCACGGCGAATCAGCCGTTGCTGTCGAAAACGTTGAGACAACCGTTCGTGTCCGCCCGGTTCTCTCTCCTTGCTAATAGTGTAATCACCGTCGACGGTTGACTGATTGAAAGCTTCTGCCCAAATGATGAATCAAGCTCAGGTCAATTGGGCGCTGCTTTCGGGAAAAGCAGAAAAGGAATGTAAAATATCTTCGCATGCGGACCGGCGCTCGTGATCATATTCCCCCAATTGATCCTGCTTGGACAGTCATCCATTAAATTCGAGTCAAATATTTGACAAGTCAGACCACCGTAACGTACGTGGCGTCACTAAGGTCCAGGTGAAAAGGTGCATTGTAATTTGTCAAATTGTGACGCTCAAGCCTTCCAAGTAGCATCCGATGGGCGGCACTTATCCATGACACGTCGTTTATATTATCCACTATGATACTAACCCACCAATGCTTCCATTATCATCATCATCATAGATCAAAGGTCTTCGTCATCGGAAGGAAGGTACTCGGGTTAGTTCAGGGTGAAAGTCGTATAGCCAAGCTCAAAGCAATGGAAAAACTCAGTGCGGATTGGAGGAGCTGAATCATGAATGGGTGGCTTTTGGACGTGTGCATACGGTACCAGTAGTACCAAAAAGGTGAGTTTAGTAACTTTCATTTCATGGAGCTGCTTAGTATGTGATTCTGAGTCTGGATCAGAATGTGATCTTCGCTTTCAGTACCCGGTACATATACACAGCACTTCACACAGGCCTCCCTTAAATCGGTACCTACTACCCACCACAGGACATATCCAGAGATGCTCGACACTGGACCTGTGTTATACCTCGCCACAGCAACCTTTGTGCTCGTTTCCCTAAGCTGGGGTCGAAAACGCTGGGAAAACCGTTCGCGTCCCCCGCTACCGCCAGGTCCTCCCTGCCTCCCCTTACTGGGAAGTATTCTCAGTCTTGATGATCCTTCTCGGCCTTGGCTGTCCTTCAATGCCTTCAGATCCACATATGGTTGGGACAACTCGCCAACTTGAATCTATTCACAATATCTAATCTTGTTCTCCAGGTGACATAATCTATGCTCGTCTGCTCACCAAGCCTGTCGTAGTGGTCAACTCTGAGGAGATCGCGAGAGATCTCTTCGAACTGCGTTCCACGATATATTCTGATAAACCACAGTCTATCGTTCACGAAGCGTGAGTTACATTCCTGGAGTACTAGTAAACGTTGATCTGGAAGATATTGTCAGCTTCGCTATGGACTTCAGCATAGCGTTCTTCCCGTACGGAGACAGGTAATGAATGGCTTGCTTGACGTTCTGCTGATGTGTCTCTGATGTTGAGCAGGTGGCGCCTTCACCGACGAATTTTTCATCAGCAATTTCGTCAAGCCGCTATACCTACTTATCACCATGAGCTACTTCGTAGCGCCCACAAGATGTTGTTCAGTTTTCTGCAAAACCCTCACAACTACACAAGCCATGTTCAGATGTTGGTTACGACAGCTCATGCTGATCTTATGCTGAAGCTGATCTCCATCAGGTTTACTTCTTCATTTATACTGTCTATCGTATATGATTATCAACCGAAATCAGAGAATGACCGTCTCGTACGCATCATATTAAAGTACACAGAATTGGCAGTCGCCGCTGTTGGGCCACGTGCTGCTATGGTGATGGAAACTTTTCCTTTCCGTATGTTCACACATGCCTCGTTGGTCCGTGGTCAAATCTCAATATCCCTTGTCCCTTTTAGTCTTACAGCTACCTGTCTGGTTTCCTGGTGCCACATTCAAGCGAACGTCAGTCGAGTGTCACAAAGCAGGCCAAGATGCGAAGGAGATTCCCTTCAAATACGTTACAGACAGGATGGCGAGTCACATCGCCCGCTCAATAGAGCACAATGGACTGACTCAAAACCACAACCAGTCCGACGGCCAAATGCCGCCGTGCCTTGTGGCTGATACAATGAATAGGATGAATGGCTTTGAGAACAAAGTCATTGAAAAAGCAATAAAGGAGGCTGCTCGCACTGCATTCGCAGGTATTTGCGCTGAAGGAAAGTTTCCGCTTGTTGCTCATTTCCCTTCTTATGTTTTCAACAGCGACAAATGAAACAGTAAGCTTCGCTCTATCTTGTTATTTCCCATAGTAATCATTTTGGGCTTGGCCGAGACCGTTGGCACTATACTTGTGTTCCTTCTTGCTATGGTCCTCCACCCAGAAGTGCAAGCAAAAGTGCAAGCAGACATTGATCGTGTCATCGGTAAAGATAGACTCCCAGATTTCAATGATAGACCAGCATTGCCTTATGTGGAAGCTGTTTTGCGTGAAACACTCAGGTGGCATCCTGTAGCACCGATGGGTCTGTACATCTTATCACAATTCCAACTTAATCCGACGGTATTATCAGGTATCCCACACGCAACGACGACGAGTGACATCTACAATGGCTATTTTATCCCTAAAGGTTTGTATCACTGTTGATTTACCCAAGGTCGCTGATAATCCACATTGTCAGGTGTTGATGTGATTCCAAACACGTGGCAAGTCCAAAAGATCCTTCTAGAGAAATTTCCGAATTGATACAACATTTAGGGCGATGACACACGATGAACAGAAGTACCCCAATCCTGATGAATTCAAGCCGGAAAGATTTCTCCATGAAGATGGGTCATTGACGAGTGACACGATGCCTTTGGGCTTCGGTTTGGGTCGTCGATCGTGGTGAGCATTTACGACTACCCCTTGGTCTTTGTTAAAAGCTGCGTATCAGCGTGGGACGATATCTTGTGGAGGCAGCACTCTGGGTCGCGATTACGAGCTTCCTTGCCACTTTTTCGATTCAGAAAACTCTGGATGAGCACGGCGAGGAGATCCCAGTTGTTCCGAAGTTCACTACTGGTCTCATAATGTTCGTAGACTTCCTTTTGTAATACTCGAGTCTGCTGACATCTTGTTGTTTCAGTCATCCGGAGACATTTCCCTGCCGCATTGTTCCGCGATTCAAGGATGCATCTGTGGAGAGTCTGACGCAGTTGACTGGCTTAGGTTCGTCTGAGTCTATCGACATTAATTTTGAGCCTAACACAGATATAGTGGGAGAGCAATCATAATTGTCGTGTAACTGTATTATATGTAAACGGGCACCTTTGAACGTCCGGGATATCTCTTTGGTCATGGTCATTGTCTGAACTGCGCAAGCCCTCATCAGTTTTCTATCCTGTGCTGCCATTCACTAGGCATGTATTGACGCCTAACCTGCAGAGAAGAATGTAAGCGCATGAAAGGAGCGAATGCTGCAAACAAAATTGAACTTGGTACTCAGTCTTGTACGAGTGACTTGAGGTCCTTTGCGAGTGGAGCGCCGCAACTTGAAGCCTTGAATCTTAGCATCTTCGTAGTCTCGTTGAAATTCTGGGACAACTTAGTCTCCCATACTTAGAAGTACTGAGGCAGTGCAGAAAGTTTTATTGGGGGGTATTTGGTCTGGTCGAGACTTGGTCGTCGTTGCTAATGCTGGCAGCCCTACTCTCGATGGAGATTGGTATTCCACGGGTAGTGACATAACTAGGTGTGCATAAAGGTCTTAGGTGAGTTCATAACATCTAGTCTCATTGGCCAGTCTTTCTTACAGATAATAGTCTTGCCATATTCCTATGACTCAATCTTCAAAAAAACTTTGTCCTGGCATTCATTCCACATTATGAGAAGGCCAGTTCACAGTTCCTATGATTATGTCTGGTACAAGAACGCATTGAGGCGTTCAGATACAGGACTCCACCACTAGTACTGGCAGGATGTTCCTTTACGATTGGCTTTTCCCTTGGCGCTATATCACTCATTATATTCCCAAAGTGTGGCTTCAGCACAGACAGCAAGATGGCAGCCTACATCAGAGTCTAATGATGGACGGCGGAATTGCCGCAGGACATGGATTTTTATATGGCGAATCAGCCTTTGTGCTGGCTGGGTTAAGCTGGTGTCAAAAACATTGAGACAACCGTTCGCGTCCGCCCGGTGCTCTCTCCTCGCCAATAGTAATCACCGCCGACCGCTGACTGAAAAGCTTCTGACTAAAGGATAAGAGGTGTAGCCGAGCTCAAATCAATTGGACCGTTCGGGAAAATCAAAAAAGGGATGGAAAACATCTTCGCTTGCGGACCGGGGCTCGCGATCATTTCCCCCCAATCGACTCTTCTTGGACAGTATGTAGCTTTGGCGGTCTCGCCGGGTGAGCGTACTCAAAAGGAGAGTTTTGAGTTTGGGGACTTTTTGTAAAATCTCCATATGATTGTGGATAAGAGGCGGCTCATTCAGTAAAGTACGAGTCAGTTCTTTGATGTCCTGGATCCCTGAGGGTGTTCGCTCCGCTTTTGCCCGCTACATATATATATAGCACTTCACGCATGCCTCCCCACTGCAGGACATATCTAGTGATGCCCGACATCAGAACTGTGTTATACCTGGTCACATCAGCCATCGTGCTGGCTTCTGTAAGCTGGTGTCGAAAACAGTGGGGAAACCGTTCGCGTCCCCCGCTGCCGCCAGGTCCTCCCTGCCTTCCCATCCTGGGAAGTATTCTCAGTCTTGGTGATCCTGCTCGGCCTTGGCTATCCTTCAATGCCTTGAGATCCACATATGGTTGGGACAACTCGGCGGCTTGAATCTGTTCATAGTAGCTAATCTTGTTCTCCAGGTGACATAATCTATGCTCGTCTGCTCACCAAGCCTGTCGTAGTGGTCAACTCTGAGGAAGTCGCGAAAGATCTCTTTGAATTGCGTTCCACGATATATTCTGATAAACCACAGTCTATCGTTTACGAAGCGTGAGTTACATTCCTGGAGTTCTAAACGTTGATCTGGAAGATACTGTCAGCTTCGCTATGGACTTCTTCATGTCGCTCTTCTCGTACGGAGACAGGTAATGAAAATCTTGTGTTATGTTATGTTGATGGGTCTCTGATATGCAACAGGTGGCGCCTTCACCGACGAATTTTTCATCAGAAATTTCATCAAGCCGCTATACACACTTATCATCCTGAGCTACTTCGTAGCGCCCACAAGATGTTGTTCAGCGTTCTGCAAGACCCTTCCCGTTACACAAGCCATATTCAGATGTTAGTTATGACATTTCATGCTTATCTCATGCTGAAGCTGATCGCCATCAGGTTTACTTCTTCATTTATACTGTCTATCGTATATGATTATCAACCGAAATCCGAGAATGACCATGTCGTGCGCATCACGTTAAGGTTCATGGAATTGGCAATGAGCGCTATTGGACCAGGTGCTACTATGGTAATGGAAACTTTCCCTTTCCGTACGTTCACACATGCACCATTGGCCTGTGGTCAAATCTCAATGTCCCTTGTCCCTTCTAGTCTTACAGCTACCTGTTTGGTTTCCTGGTGCCTCATTCAAGCGAGCGTCAGTCGAGTGTCTCCAGGCAGGCCACGATACGAAGGAGGTTCCCTTCCAATATGTGACAGACAGGATGGCGAGTCACATTACCCGCTCAGTAGAGTACAATGGACTGACACAAAACCACAACCAGTCCGACGGACAAATGCCGCCGTGTCTCGTGGCTGATACCATGAACAGAATGAATGGCTTTGAGAATAAAATCATTGAAAATGCAATAAAGGAGGCTGCTAGCCTTGCATTTGGAGGTATTTGCGCTGAAGGAAAGTCTCCGCTCGTTACTCATTTGTCTTCTCGTGTTTTCAGCGACAAATGAAACGGTAAGTTTCGTTCTATCTTGTGTTTTCCGAAGTAATCATTTTGGGCTTGGCTTAGACCGTTGGCACAATACTTGTGTTCCTTCTTGCTATGGTCCTCTACCCGGAGGTACAAGTAAAAGCGCAAGCAGACATTGATCGTGTCGTTGGCAAAGATCGACTCCCAAATTTCAATGATAGACCAGCATTGCCCTATGTGGAAGCTGTTTTGCGTGAAACACTCAGGTGGCATCCTGTATTACCGATGGGTCTGTACATCTCACCACAATTTGAACTTAATCCGATGGTATTATCAGGTGTCCCACACTCAACGACGACGAGTGATATCTACAATGGCTATTTTATCCCTGAAGGTTTGTATCACGGTTGGTTTACCCAAGGTCACTGATGACCCAGATCGTCAGGTGTTGTTGTGATTGCAAACACATGGCAAGTCCACAAGACTCTTCTAGAGAAATTTCCGAATTGATACAATATTTAGGGCGATGACACACGATGCACAGAAGTACCCCAATCCTGATGAATTCAAGCCGGAAAGATTTCTCCGTGAAGATGGGTCACTCACGAGTGACACGATGCCTCTGGGCTTTGGTTTTGGTCGTCGATCGTGGTTAGCATTTACGACTACTCCTTAGTCTTCGTTAAAAGTCGCGTGTCAGCGTGGGACGACATCTTGCGGAGGCAGCACTCTGGATTGCGATCACGAGCTTCCTTGCCACTTTTTCGATTCACAAAGCTCTCGATGAGAATGGCGAGGAGATCCCAGTCGTTCCGAAGTTCTCCACTGGTATCACAGTGTTGGTAAACTTCCCTCCGTACCATTCGAGTCTGCTGATATCTTGTTGTTTCAGTCATCCGGAGACATTTCCATGCCAAATTGTTCCGCGATTCAAGGACGCATCTGTGGAGTGGCTGACGCAGTTGACTGGCTTAGGTCCGTCTGAGTCTGTCAACATCAAGTTTGAGGCTAACGCAGATATAGTGGCAGAGCAATCATGATTGTCGCGTAACTGTATTATATGTAACGGTACCTTTGAATGTTTGGGACAACCCCCCACTCGTGGTCATTGTCCGAGCTGCACATCATTGCACAAGCGTATTCACTATTTGAGAAACATGCAAGTCTAGATCATCTCGAAAGATATGCGTGATCTACAGTCAATATGCATAATATGCTCTTCGAATATGAGAAGCATCTCAAGTGCAAGTTGCCAGGCACGGAGTCAAAATAATGACTTGCTGGATATGGAATCTGGACGTCATACCAGCGCTACCAGCCCAGGTTGTCATCGACTAAGTGTGCCTGGCGGATGGTTGCCTTCGAAGAACCAAGATACATGTACATCTGTTGCAGAGAAAAAATAGGTGGAGGACTGAAATACTATGTACATTAAACTAGCTCAACTTAGCAAGAGTGAACTTGATGAGTTTCAATGCAAGTACAAATCCGCGATGTATAAGCAATAGATTAACTGCTACATAGCAGTCCGTAGGATAGCAATACTCCACCAGATCAAGTCGTGATACTTATATAAATAAATATGCAATACCATCAAGGTCGCAGATCATCGTCAGGGTCGGAAACGGAACCTTATCATAATTTTTTCGTCATTTTCATCATCATTACCACCCTGCATAGCCTGCAGCAGGCACGTCAATTTAGATTCTAGAACCCCGCAGCTACAGCAGAGCGCCACGTACCCTGCTTTGCTTTGAGCCCCTGCAGTAGTTCGTAGAGATGTTGCCGGATCAGCGGTTGATAGTATTCCAGTGCTGCAGGCGAGGCATCTTCGCCCAGGCACGATTCAAGCACAGCACGCAATCGCGCGGGAATTTGATGCAGATCTCTGCTTTCTTCAGTACAGCCTCATCGATCACTGAAGGAGGGAAGGGCAAGGACGCACGTCGTGTCAATCCCGCATCCCTGGAATGCGTATACCGCGGCGTTGAATCCGGCACCAAATTGCATATATGCGTCGCTTACTGCATCAGGAGATGCACGGGATGTAGACCATCGAGTGAGCGTAGATTGGAGGTTTTTCATTGCTGTGATGAGCGTGTGTACAGAATTGGGGACAGAGGCGCTGTACTGGAGGTGGAGGATTGACATCGGTGGGAGACATGGAACCGCACAACTATACTTACAGTACTGGAGGTGCTTCCATATGAACCCTGTCGTGTAAGTGTAGTAAAGGATCCTGATCCTGCAGGAGAAGTAGGGTAATACTGGTGCATGGCGGTCGAAATAAGGTGTTAGACAATTAGGAAAGAATAAGGAAGCCGAAGAGATACAAGGCCAGCCAGTTGGGAAAAAGAACTGTGAGAATGGAGGTGCAAGTTCAAAATAGCCTAAGAAATAGGAGGATTCCCGACGCTTTTATGCCAGAATTGACGCTCGTCCCCATCCAGTGGAGACACCTCAACCGTGAATCACAGCACCCACATAGGTAAAGTTGGACCGAATCACCACCGGATGTTAACGAAACAATGAAGGTTACTGTACTGCCCTCGTTGGCGAAGCATACTATTACGTAAGCGATGCACTGCCTTGCTTGGGAAAGATTGTGCACTCCAGTATCTCATGATCATCACCATCAGTCGGTCTCAATACTAGTCTGTCTAGTCTGTCGTCAGGATGAGATTCAATTGTAGATTACTGTCCCACAGATTTCGCGGGCGGGTCCGCGTTCAAAAGTTCTTTCACGCCACGGCATCGACGGGGATCGACACCGCTCACAAGGGACTGAAGCGTTGACTCGGAAGAATTCACCCGGGTTCTCAAGGTGGAGTAGCATTGTGTTCCCACCGGGTTGAATGCCTTCTACCAGTACAATCACCATCCACATTGTCACACGATGGGCAGCTTGGTTTGTATTGAGAGGCCTCGAGGACAACTTATTATTGATCTAAGTATTATCATCTGAAGATTATAAAGATCACATCTCCGGGCGTCTCTTGCGAGGCAGTACACCGGATAGGAATTCTGGTCCAATGCAATTTTGAACGTTCAGCAGTTAGGTTTGACAGGTTTTGGTCAGTGGGAAGAATATGATTTGCGATTCTGCACGTATACATATTACAAACCGCATTGCGTTAGATCAAAAAATAATTTTCGAAAGTGTTGAGCTTCGCATTTGGTATGTAGAAGCTTTGCTTTTCAACATGTACAAACATACTTGAAGCTAGAAACTTGATCCGCCTGATTCTCACCGGCAAGGATTCTGGAGTGGAGCCGCGGAGCCTTTGTTCAGCATGCATGTTGCCCCATTTATTCTTCCGCGAAAAACGAGGAGAAGGGACTTATTCCAGTTCATACTTAGTTCCGCAGCGCCACTGACTCACTGCCTCTTTCCAACAATACAGTAGAACCCTGCAGGCAAGACCCTTGATTTTCATCCGCGATTATCCATCTCTGAAATGGAGCTGTCCACTAATCCGCATGTATCTCTTCAAATGTAATGCTCATGTCCTAAATTCGTGTCAATCCGAGTGGGAAGATGGGCAATGCAATATGATAGCGCAAAAACCTGTAAGTCGTTGACTCATAACTGCCATCCAGGGGTCGTAGTTGGGCGGCGCCGAGGATCTGAAGCTGCGGCATCCTTAACCGACTCCAATATCTCATTTTTGAACCCTTCCTGTAAATCAATAATCAGCAATCAACCTTCTTGCCGTTGAAGGTATAGCTTACATTCGTCTTGAATGCCGACAATAGTGGCTGCACTGCCCTCGACGACCATCCATAATGATCCAGCGTCTTCTCCTGCTCAATATTCGAACGCATGAGGAACCGTGCGATACGTAGCTGAATGTCGCGCTCCGGGATATTGTGGTACTCTTCGACGCTCGACGGAAATTGCGCCTCACGGTGTTTCCGAATTTTGGATTCTTGCATCTTGAACGCCCGGCGCTTACCTAGGAGTTGGAGGAGTTGTTTGAGGTAGTTGTAGCGGAGCTGAGACAAGGCGTCGTCTACACCATGCTGGAAGCGCTTCATAGGTCGTGCGTCACTGTACAGCTCCTGTAGAACTCCGTTAGATATACCAAAGCTGTAAACAAGGAAGACGCACATTGAGAGCAGCGAGATAATCAATCTGAATCTGGTCCTCCGTATCTACTCCAGTCATCGAATCATCGATACAGCTGTACCTATCACGGACTTCTTGATAGTATTCTGCGGACTGGAATGCACTGAACAGCTCAAGGTCCTCTTGATGCTGCTTCTTTAGCTCCTTGATCTTATCCTCGACAGTTGCTAGCGTCTCTTTGGGCGGTGCATCAGGAGTGGCTATGAGTTCGTCCAGGCTGTGAAAGCTTAGCAACATCAGTCAGATATGCTCGGAAGGAACTTACGACGACGGACCATTAGACCTCTTCGACGAAAGGATATATTGCGCAAAGTGGTGCCGGCTAATCGCTAAGTCGTCTGGGTTCGAGGAATCGAGAGGGATATGTTTCTCGCGAAACCCATTTCTGCCTTTGTGCGTTTCCTTGGGTTGTCGCAGACCGCTTGAAGAAGCCATTGTGTTCAACAGGAAACCATGGGTCAACAGGCGAACGATGAACGCGGCAGTCAAGTTCGGCAGCCTATTTCGAATATTTTGCAAAATATAGAGCTTACATATGTAAGTACAGCTATTTGTACTGCCAAATTCAGACTAATGTACATAGTATTCCAGTCCCTCCAGTTAATTTTTCTCTGCAGCAAATTATATGTAGTACATTGTTTCTTCTAAGGCAACCCAGTCCAGACATCCGCTGGGCATATCATATAGTGCCTGTTCGTGTATATAGGTAATAATTGGACGGATTCAACACTATAGAAGGCGCTCCATAAGCATTCATATATGCCCCTTACACTACACGCTTTGCGACAATATCATTGCTCTGCCACAATAACATCTGGGTTAGTCTCAGGATTTACAAGTGCTGCCGGCAGACAGACCTAAGCCAGTCAACTGCGCAAGCCTCTCCGCAGATGCATGTTGGAATCGCGGGACAATTCTGCAGGGAAATTTTTCAGGATGACTGCAACAACATGAGATCAGCTGACTGCTGGGGAAGAAAGAAGGAGCTCAGCAAACATTGTGAGACCAGTGGAAAACTTCGGAATGACTGGGATCTCTTTACCGTGCTCATCGAGAGCTTTGTGCACCGATGAAGTAGCGAGGAAGCTCGTAATCGCAATCCAGAGTGCCGCGTCCGCGAGATGCTGTCCCGCACTGGCTCGCAGTCTTTAACACAGAGCACACGGATATGTATCATGATATATACTCACCACACCCGGCGACCCCAACCAAAGGCTGAAGGCATCGTGTCACTCATGAGAGACCCGTCTTCATGGATGAATCTTTCAGGCATGAATTCGTCAGGACTAGGGTACTTCTTTTCATTGTGTGTCATCGCCCTAGACGGTGTATCAGTTTGGGAAATTCACCAAAAGCGTAGCGTGGGCTTACCATGTGTTTGCAATCACAGCGACGCCTAACAATTATGAGTCATCAGTGACTCGGGCTTCGGTAAACCAGCAAGATACAAACCTTCAGGGATGAAATAGCCGTTGTAGATATCACTAGTTGTCGTTGAATGTGGGATACCTGAGAATACTATCAGAGATAGTGAAGGAATAGTGGTAAGGCATAGTGACCCATCGGAAACACGGGGTGCCACCTGAGCGTTTCACGCAAAATAGCATCCAAGTAAGGCAACCCTACTCTGTCATCGAAATCAGGGAGTCTATCTTTGCCAACCACTCGGTCAATGTCTGCTTGGGCTTTAGCCTGTATCTCCGGATGGAGTACCATAGCAAGAAGGAAGACAAGCAATGTGCTAACAGTCTTGAGACGATGACAAAATGAGTACTATGGGCAAGCACAAGATAGGGTAGTGCTTACGGTTTCAGACGCTCCTGAAGATACAACAAAAATAAGCAACGAGTGCAGACAGTCCTTGAGTGCAGATACCTCCAAATGCGGTGCAAGCAGCTTCATTAACTGCTGTTGTAGAGACGTCATCTTCAACGCCATTCATTCTGTTCAAATGATCAGCCACCAAGCACGGACCCACTCGGCTGGTGGACTATCGCTGGTTCGTCAATTCATTTTAGCTATTGATGGCGTAACATGATTCACCATCCTCTCTTTAACATCTTGAAAGGGGATCTCCCGGACATCGTGGCTTGCTTGGAGACACTCGACTGCTGCTCGCTTGAATGTGGCGCCAGGAAACCAGGTAGGAAGCCGCAAGACTAGAAGGGCCGTTTAGATTTGACTACAGCCGAATATAGCGCACGTGAGAAACGTACGGAAAGGGAATGTCTCCATCACCATCGTACCACCTATCCCCAGACCGGCGATTAGCAATTCAAGGAACCTTTGCATGACGTGGACGAGATGGTCATCTTTTGTTTTCGGTTCATAATCATATACAGTAGATAGTATAAATGACGAAGGAAACCTGATAAAGATCAGCTTAGGGAGGAGACCAGTATGAACTATAACTGACGAACATCTGAAAATGACTTGCATAATTGGTAGGGTCTTGTAGAAGGCTGAACAACATCTTGTGGGCGCTACGGAGAAGCGCAGGGTGATAACTGTGTATAGCAGCTTGACGAAATGCCTGATGAAAAATTCGTCGCTGAACCCGCCATCTGTTAAACATCAGACACTATCCAAATAGCAAGAGATATTCTAATTGTTACCTGTCGCCATATGCGAGGAACGGCATGCCGAAGTCCGCGCCGAAGCTGTCAATATCTTCAAGTCAATGCTGAATTCTCCAAAATGTAACTCACGGTTCATAAACAACAGACTTTAGCCTGTCAGAATATATCGAGGAACGTAAGTCGAAAAGGTCTTTCGCGACCTCCTCAGAGTTGATCACCACGACAGGTTTGTTGAGCAGACGAGTATAGATAATGTTACCTGGAGAACAATTAGGTATTACGAGCAGATTACCGCCAAAATTGTGCCCACCATATGTAGATTTCCAAGCGTTAAAGCTCAACCAAGGCCGAAAAGGATCATCAAGACTGAAGATACTTCCCACTATCGGGAGGGAGGAAGGACCTGGCGGCAGCGGGGGATGCGAACGGTTGTCCCAATATTTTCGACACCGGCTTAAAGCAGCGAGCACGAAGGTTGATGTGGCCAAGTAAAATCCAGCTCCAGTATCGAGCATAGTGATGTATCCAGCTGTCAGCACTGATAACAAGGAGGTGGTGCTTAAAAGGGGAGTGGTGGGTGAAGTCCTGTAATTTATAATGTACCACCGGGTAAAAGCTCCGAGCCAGCATGTGTAAGCATACTGCTTACTCGACTGTTGACGCGTTGTGATGTCTTGTTTATTCATGTGGACGTTTGCACCACGACGATTCGTATATATACCTCGGTCGACGATTATCGTATCTTATCTCTTACCAGATCGTTAATCCATACGCTCTTCCACGTTATCTTCGTCTGATCAACTGTTTAGTGTTGTCGTCTTCACAGACGGCTTCCAGCATGCTGATCCAAGATTCAGAATCTCAGATGAGAAAAAGAGCCACTCAGCTGACATTCCTTGCAACAAGGATGCGAACAATGATATTAACCTCAGTCGATACTTACAGGCGCGTAAATAGAGAGTGCCGAAGTCTCAGATACACGAGGCGACAACAATGCTCATACCCTGAAAGGGCTAAGGCTGCGCTATTTTTGATAAACCAGTGGCTAATCAAACTTGAAGTCGGTCAAAGTGTGACCAATTCACAAGAGAAACCCAGGAACCCGTTTGCAAAGAACACAAGTCGGTGACCCTCACACTCGCCTCTAAGCACACCAGCCGAGCCGCCACGGTGGTCAGAAAGACTTGAACGACTCGGAGGATAGGTTCAAGCCATGCCGGTCCCCACATTATTTGTGCCTGACACGAAGTTTCATGACTGGGTACCTGGGTATGACCGTAGGTAGAGTGGCACGGGTTATAAGTTTTCACTAGCAATTGCCAATGTCATGGTAAAGACTCTCTGGGAAGTTCTGGTCAAAACTGAACGTAGGCGTGACAGGTCATTTTCACATGAGTCACGCTGATAGATCGTCGCTTTTGTGAACAGCCTTGCGACAGACTCAGACTAACATGGAACTGAAAAAGTTCGGACGAGTGACAGGCAGGGGTTACTCGGAGCACCCGCGAAGTAAACCCGAGCTGAACTATGTCACGGTGTAAGAATTGAGCAGTCTTAGATCCCTGTTCGCTTCGCTTTTGCTCGCTACATATATATACAGCACTTAGCTACTGCGCATTGCAGGGCATATTCGGTGATGCTCGACATTAGACCCGTGTTATACCTCGTCGCATCAGCCTTCGTGCTGGCCTCTGTAAACTGGTGTCGAAAACAGTGGGAAAACCGTTCGCGCCTCCCGCTGCCGCCAGGTCCTCCTTGCCTTCCCATCCTGGGAAGCATTCTCAGTCTTGATCCTGTTCGGCCTTGGCTGTCTTTCAATGCCTTGAGATTCACATATGGTTGGGACAACTCGGCAACTTGCATCTGTTCACAATAGCTAATCCTGTTCTCCAGGTGACATAATCTATGCTCGTCTGCTCACCAGACCCGTCGTGGTGGTCAACTCTGAGAAGGTTGCGAGAGACCTCTTTGAATTGCGTTCCACGATATATTCTGACAGACCACAGTCTATCGTTTATGAAGCGTGAGTTACATTCCTGGAGTACTGAACATTGATGCGGAAGATATTGTCAGCTTCGCTTTGGACTTCAGCATACCGCTCTTCCCGTACGGAGACAGGTAATGAATGGCTTGCTTGATATTCTGTTGATGGGTCCCTGATGTTCAGCAGGTGGCGCCTTCACCGACGAATTTTTCATCAGCAATTTCGTCAAGCCGCTATATACACTTACTACGGTGACCTACTTCGTAGCACCCACAAGATGTTGTTCAGTTTTTTGCAAGACCCTCACAATTACACAAGCCATATTCAGATGTTGGTTACGATAATTCCATGCTGAAGCTTATCTCCATCAGGTTCACTTCTTCATTTATACTGTCTATCGTATATGGTTACCAACCAACATCCAAGGATGACCATGTCGTACGCATTATACTAAAGTACATGGAATTGGCAGTCGCCGCTGGGGGGCCAGGTGCTGCCATGGTAATGGAAACCTTCCCTTTCCGTATGTTCACACATGCAATATTTGTCTGTGGTCAAATCTCAATGAGCCGTTTAGTCTTACAGCTACCTGTCTGGTTTCCTGGTGCCACATTCAAGCGAGCATCAGTTGAGTGTCACCAGGCAGGCCAAGATGCGAAGGAGATTCCCTTCCAAGATGTTATAGACAGGATGGCGAGTCACATCACCCGCTCAATAGAGTACAATGGACTGACGCAAAACCACAGCCAGTCCAGCGGGCAAATGCCGCCGTGCCTTGTGGCTGATACAATGAACAGGATGAGTGGCTTTGAAAACGAAGTCGTTGAAGCTGCGATAAAGGAGGCTGCTTGCATTGCATTCGGAGGTATTCACGCTGAGGGACTGTCTCCGCTCGTTGCTACTAATTTGGTATCTTGTGTTTTCAGTGGCGACTGAAACGGTAAGCTTCACTTTACCTTGCGTTTGCCATAGTAATGATTTTGGGCTCGGCTCAGACTTCTGGAACGATACTTGTGTTCCTCCTTGCTATGATCCTCCACCCAGAGGTACAAGCAAAAGCGCAAGCAGACATTGATCGTGTCGTTGGCAAAGATAGACTCCCCGATTTCAATGATAGACCAACATTGCCTTATGTGGAAGCTGTTTTGCGTGAAACACTCAGGTGGCACCCTGTACTTCCGTTTGGTCTGTACACCTTGTCACAATTTTAACTTAATCTGATGGTATTTATCAGGTGTCCCACACGCAACGACGACGAGTGACATCTACAATGGCTATTTTATCCCTAAAGGTTCATATCACTGCTGATTTACCCAAGATTGCTGATGACCTGGATTGTCAGGTGTTGTTGTGATTGCAAACATCTGGTAAGTCCAAATGACCATTCTGGAGCCATTTCCG
>KV448567.1:0-22133 GCA_001658105.1 Rhizopogon vinicolor AM-OR11-026
CCCCGACGGGTGAGAACCATACTTGGGAAGGATAGGTAAATGTCTGGCTCAAGAAGCCTAACACCAGACCAAACACCTTGGCCATGATGATGTCGAGGACAAGATAGTAGGGAGGTCGTGATACGTCTTGCGTTTGAGAGGAACTAATAACAGTTTGGCCGCAGCGACATGGGGAAAACGCGGTAAGAAGCCATCAGGAGCCCCACGGGGGACCGGCTCGAAGCTGCTCAGTCATGTGCATAGCTACCGTGAACATTTGTTGGTAAAGCATGCAGTATGCTCCGGCTGTGCCCGATGATCCATGGATCCATGTGACCTTCCTCCGAGAAATCTGCGGCATGGATATGAAATTCTGTATATATACCTAAGCATCATCATGATGTCCTCTTGCTTGGTATATCTCTACTTATGCGGGCAATAACGATATTGAAACTGAGTCCAGGACATGGTATATTGTGGATTCCGCAAGCTGCTGAGAAACTCAGAGAGAGTTGACCGGAGAAACCTGATCTTGGGTTTTTCAGCAGGGATTAGCCCCTCAGGCTGCAGGACATCGCAGGGCCCATTGAATATGACCTGCCGGATAGAGTGGCATCTGAAGTTGTAAACATCAAAATCTGGAGAGGAGGCGACAAATAGCAAGTCGCATCTACTGGTTCTCAAGCTAACGGTGGCTAAATCGAAACTCGATATGCACCGTGACAGCAGCAATAATAGCCTTCCGCTCCTGCATTTGAATACATGTGTCTAGAGTCCAGATGAACAATAGATCATTGTCCATGAGCCGGCTGCCCTGGTGCTTTCAATAAGGAAAAGTCTAGAGCCAGGGCACGCCACTTTCAAAGGCTCTATAGGAACTCGGCTTTGATAGTACCTGGGCGACTTGAGCCATTCCCGGACCAAGGCGGTGGGAAACGTGTGATGCGGTCATCCACAACTTCTTTTCGCTTGAGGAGCTCTGCTACTGGCCAGTTCTCAACCGTTTATTTATGGTGGCTTATCGCCGATTGTCACTGAAGTTGATAGACAGTTTCATATCGCCCGTGACAGGGAAGTTCAACTGGCGTAAAGGGCTATAAATGACATTACTCGTTAACTGCAACGTTCCTACAACGTTACCCTGGATGCTCTTCTGTTGAAGTGGGATTCGATGGTGGGGTAATAGTTGCCTGTTTCAACGTTGTCTAGTTAACTGCGTAAGACGTCATGTCTTGTTGGTGGAAATTGACCCGAACTACGCTTAAATCATAAATTTAGTTACCTCATTTATTTGTCATATGATGAAATGCATCGAAGACCGTCAACCTGGTCCGTGACGCGGCTTGGCTGGGCATTTCAAAATTTTGCCCCCACCGACTGTTCCTTTGACCCTGCCAGTGGGATTCAGAACGCGGCGTGCAATTGGACAATCGGCGTTTACTTTCATCTCTTTTTACTGTGACACTTTCACGATTAGCCTTGTTCGCTCCTTGTACTCCTTGTTTTTGGCTAACTTTTTTTGGTCTCCATCCTGTGATTCCACCACCTGCAGGCATTTCTGTCTAATAGATTTCTCTCGCCATGCATCGTAATTTTTTCCACAAGTATGCAATTTTATGTGTCTTTTATTTCTTGCTCACAAATGGTGTGCTTGCAGGATGTCAGCAATAATGCCTTCCAATCTCCCTCGAGCTACTTCGAACTGCGAGCCTGCTGACCCAGACAACACGCTTGATGACCGCCTTAACACACTTCTCAACTCTTCCGGCGCAGGATATGTCCTGAGCCTTTGTCCAAGCACCCAATATCTAATTCAAACCCCCATCCTCTTTGCGGCACCCAATCAAGAAATCAGCACTCTTGGTTACCCCACCGACGACACCAGGGCTGTCTTAGTAGTCAATGGCCCTGTTTCAAATGGTACTGGCCATACAACCGCCATAAATGGCCAATGCGCGAATTGCACCGGTGTGAGGTTGCGCAACGTGCAGGTGTGTGACCATTTTTTCACCTCCTGTGGCGCTAACCATCTTGCAGATAAATGGAACGCGGGGCGGCGCACCTCCCATCAATGGTGGCGCAAATATTGAAATGGGTGGCGCAAACTCAAACCAGCTGGTTGAATATGTACATTCATTTGACCCCAGAGGCTGGTCATGTCTCCATATCGCCGAAGGATCGTTGAACTGCAACAATGCTACAGTCCAGAACAACGATATCGGACCTGCAGGATCCGACTTGTTCCAGCAGTGGGCAGATGGAATTAGTATGGCATGCCAAAACAGTCTTGTTCGTAACAACATGATCAATAATCCGACCGATGGAGGCATCGTATTATTTGGAGCCCCTGGTACCCGCGTTGAAAACAATACGATCTGGGTTGAGACTGTAAGTTTAAAACGTTCATGCCATTTTAGCTTCCTAATTGCGATATATATTTAGAATACATTGCTCGGAGGAATCAACATGGTTGACGTCTCACCCTGGAGTGGTGATTACAAGGGGGTTGTGGTCACCAACAATACAATTGCTGGTGGTTTCGCCTCTTCACCTGATGATGGGTCGGCGACGAAGGGTACAAATAACGAAGATGTCGTCATCAAGTAAGAGGAGTCATCTTATCTTCTCATGAATATGCTGACAATTATGATTCAGAATCGGTATTGCGATCGGTCCGCGCACCTGGTTCGGGTCCCAGTATGCCAATAACGTCAGCACTGGCGGGACAGTGCTTAATAACCAGCTCAGTGGTGCATTCAGCTACGGCATTGCTATGTCGTCTGCGACCAATTTTACGGTGGAGAATAATTTCCTCGTGGGGAACACTTCGTTTATTGGGGCGCGTGGTCCGAACTGCAGTACTGGCGATCCAACACCTTCTCCTGCAGCATTTGTTCTTGATATCAACAATACCGCGAAGTGCACAACCCAGTCAGACTTCCAGGATAACACGAATGGAGACGGTTTGACCTGTGTTCTCCCCCCTCCTGGCGGGGACTATTGGCCATTCGGTGGAAACCCTGACTCATCGTCGCCGCCTGTCGGTCCTGCCGAACCTTCGCCCTCATCCTCGTCAAGTCACACATCTGCCGGCACGATAGTCGGTATTGTGGTGGGTGTCGTCGCTGGCCTCTTGTTTGTAGCCCTCCTTGCCTGGTATATCCGTAGATGGGCCTTGAAGCGTTCAGCTGATCGCTCTCACTTCAAGGCTACGCGGAGCGTCCCAAAGGGATTTGTTCGCAGTAAGGAACCATTCTGAGTCTCCGGGACATACTTTCGCGCATTTTCCCTGTCTATATACCCGTCCACCAGGCTGTTTGTTATATTGTGCATGCACTTTTTTCATCTCACTACAACGCATAGATTGTTGAGTATTTCTACATTTTACTTGGATATTTCTGCATTCTACCTGGATATTTCACCATCTCGTACACACTAGTTTTTAATTTCTCGGTGCCTAGTCGGGGGCGAAAGATGAACTGTCATGGTCGTAATGTGAATCTGGAAGGGAGGAGTCATTTATATAGTAGTCCTGGGTGTGGGCATGGTCTTTCTGCTGCTTGCGTGACGATGAGGTAAGAAGAATTTAAAAGGTTGGCTATTGATGGCAGTTGATGATGCACTTTTTTACGGTTGTGCATCAGTAGCAGTGGTTGCTGGTTTATTTGTGCTTCTCTCTCCTATTTTGAAACCATACGTAGACAGCTTTTGTTTCCCTAAGAAAGTAAAGGCAAGGACGATGAGTTAAATCAGAGAGAAAAATCAAAGACGGCCGTCGACCAAATCAACAAAAATCATGAGGTGTTCCTAAAAGGGGAACTCACATTCCAAGCTTCTCAGCTAACTCGTTCCTGTCGTCGAGGTTGGGATGCTCATTTTTCTCATAGAGCTCGTTGAGGGCTGCTAGCTGTGTTGGACTGTGACGATGGCGAGGCTTTTCATCGTCCTGAGGAGCTACGAGAATTGAAATATTGCTCTGATCATCGTCACCATGGGCAGATGAATTAGCAGAGATGATGTTGTTGATTTGAGAAGGATGAGAAGGGAGGAGGTTGTTCATGGTTGATTCCATAGCTGATCAGGGAGGCAGCTTTCAAGGAAGAGAAATGACAATGACTAGTAATATATAGTCTCCTGCAGGCAGACCCTGATAGAATGAAGATAGTCGTTCCTCCTGCCAGTGCATAGTAATATATATAGAACTGGTCTGCCTAAGAGAGACTAGCCACGAGATAGAGTTTCAAACCAATTTATTCACTCGAGAATGGTGACTTAGTAAGCAGACTCAGATGGTCAGTGGCGCGCATGATTTCCATTTCACCGGCGACTTTGCACAAGTCGTTTCCACGCAAGTCTACCGCAGGCCCGAAAGTTTAGTTCAAGTCTCATTTTCAGTTCACGCAATCATGACCACAGAGAAAGGGTAATCAAGACCTTCAATCGTTGAACAACCACGGAGCTGACATCCCACTAGGTATCTTGGGGTCACACCTCCCATCTCGACCGCCGAATCGACTGAGAGGGAAAAGGAGGTCACATCGACGCTGATGGAAGAATTGAGACAACAGAATACTTTTGAGAGTGTCGACGAGTCCAGGCTCAGGTAGGATCACTACTTTTTTTTTGCTTGTTTTCATTGCACGGTCGTTGCGTGGACAAAAGCGGGCTCGCCGAGAACCTCGACTGCGCTATCACCAAAGATGATTGGATTAAACACGATACGCATTTCATGGTTTCTCGGAGTTATTTTTTCTGGTGTTCTAGCCTTTTCAGCGCATCCTCTGGAGAGGCGGGCGATGCTGAGGTCGCTTTTTCGATTTTTCGCAGGGAATCGGTACTCGGGCGGGTAGCTGCCGTCGTCAAAAAATTCGTGTACGAGGTGTCACTGTCTCGTGGCCTTTCGGAAGTTGCGGCGAATGCCGCTGGAGGGAAGATATTTACCTTTGGTTCCTATCGCCTTGGAGTTCATAGCCCCGGGTCCGATATTGATACGCTCTGCGTCGTTCCCAAACATGTCTCACGCGAAGACTTCTTCGAAACATTTGAGAAAATGCTTGCAGCGGTGGAGGGTGCTACAGAAGTGTCTGTGAGTTTGATTTGCTAATGGCTGTCTCCATAACATGGATTGACGATGGTGCAAAGGGCGTTCCGGAGGCGTACGTTCCCATTGTCAAGGCAAAAATCTCAGGAATACCATTAGATTTCCTGATGGCTCGTCTTGCGCTGTCGTCTATACCGGATGATTTGTCACTGCAGGATGATAATCTCTTGCGAAATTTAGACGAGCGATGTGTGCGCAGTCTTGGAGGTAAGCCGTGCATCTCGTGTTATTCCATGACACTCATTGGTGCATAGGCTCAAGAGTGAATGATGAGATTCTGCGATTAGTGCCTAATGTTGAAGTCTATCGAGATTCGCTCAGATGCATCAAGCTCTGGGCCCAACGTAGGTTCCCGGGCCGACTTCTGGTAACAGATTTAGCTGATGCACCTTGTTTCAGGGAGAGCAATCTACTCGAATGTAAACGGATTCTTTGGTGGTGTCGCATGGGCAATCCTTGTTGCCCGAATATGTCAATTATATCCAAACGCTACTGCGGGGGCGATCGTCAGCCGATTTTTCATTATCATGTATCAGTGGTGCGCATGCTTGTGGAGCTTCATTTTTGGCATATACTTAGCCTATCAATGTCCAGGTCATGGCCGCAACCGGTGCTTCTGAAACAAATAGAAGAAGGACCATTGCAAGTTCGCGTATGGAATCCCAAAGTATATATCATTGCTTCTCACGAATCAGGCCCGGTGACTCATGCACTGTCCTAGCTTTATCCTGCAGATAGATCGCATAGGATGCCCATCATCACTCCTGCATATCCTGCAATGTGCTCAACTCACAATGTAACAGCGTCAACACAGATGATTGTCACCGAAGAGTTTAAGAAAGGTGAGTCCACTCCCTTTAAGCCTGCTTTTTGTAGTCGTCTTATAGTTCTAAAGGAGCGGACATTGTGGATAAGGTCATCGTTGGCACAGCAAGTTGGTCAGAACTTTTCCAGAAACATGACTTCTTCCACAAGTATCGATATTACCTTCAAGTTATCGCATCAACCGCCAGTGCCGATACGCAGATCAAGTGGTAAGAGTCCCTTTGTTTTGTGTGTTCCGGAAGTCTGCAAGTCATGTTCAGGGCAGGGACTGTCGAGTCTCGGATACGGCAACTAGTCATGAAGCTTGAATACGTTGATTCATTGATTCTCGCGCATCCATTCATCAAGGGCTTTGATCAAATCTCACATTGTATTACGGAAGAGGAGGTCAGACAGGTTGCGCAGGGACAAATCTCCGATACTGTCGCCAAACGAACGAAAGCTGACATTGAAGGTGTCGACGGTGCTAGTACAGTGTTCTCGACTACTTTCTACATTGGTCTTCTGATTGAACCCAAACCACGTGCGTCCCTGGTTCCTATACCTTTTCCTCCGCTTCCTTCGCAGGCTGAACACCACGTTTTCTGATTTGAAGTTAACGCGGTGGGTCCAAGGAAACTCGATATATCATATCCGACCACCGAATTTTCAAAGCTCGTCAAGATGTGGGAGAAGTACGATGAAGACTCGATGGGTCTTGTGGTACGGAACATCAAAAGGTCGTGCAATTTGATGCGGCAAGTGATCATTTCCAATCTCACTCATTTCACTAGTTCTGCTCTTCCCGACTACGTGTTCGACGAGGGCGAACGGCATCCCAAACAGGTGCTGAAACGTCCGAAGACTGGCAAAGTGGGTAATTCGGGTATTTTGTTCGGGCACCACTGACCTGCATCGTGCTGCATGTGAAGGGATCGGGCAAGTCGAGCAATACATCGCCTGATATGCCCAACAAGAAGAGACGGTTGGTACAGACTTACTCATATGCTTTCACCATTGATCTCGCGTGGCTGCGCGCTCAGCAGATCGGACATGACGCAAGATGGCGAAAATACTATTCCGGGCTTGTCGTTCTCAAGTGCGCCGCTACCTGGCGAAATCAACGGCGTGTATGCTCCTATCAACAGGGCCGTCAATGACATTAAGACTCCTCAACTTCCCCTTGGTGAAAACGCTGCTGTCGCCACGGGAGCGCAATAGAAAGATGGTCGCCTCACAGCACTGGTGCTGGTCCCTTGAACAACTCTAGCTTCGCTCCAGCTTGTTCCGTTTTGGGGGCTGCATACTAGCTGTGTGGTACCAGCAAGCCCAGTCTTTATTGCCGTGGCCCCATCATGCAGATGTTTGGTTTATTTACATTTTTCTACAGGGACCGAAAGTTCATGGCGAGATGCATTGGGAAAACGTTCAAGCCTCAACAGCGCAGTGCAGTGGGATGAGTGCCTCACTTATGTCCGTTGACTATATTGTTGCACGTCCCTTTCCAGTGTCCGCGCTACTTTTCACTTTTAATCACTCTCTACGGTTGACGTTGATCTTTCCTTTGTATTTCAGCATTTTAAAAGCCAGAGACACAATTTTGTATCGTAGCTTACGCATGAACTATAAATATTCTGCGATGTGGCAAGTGAGGTGTCAGTAAGTTAAGTAACTTGTCATGAGATTAGGAAGGCAGCAGCATAAATCGGGTCTAAGTCCATATAGTCCTTGAGTCAACGATCATAACCATGATCAACTGCGTTCACAGGTGGCTGGGGCAGACGAGGCACCAAACGTGGGTGATCTCGTTCTACCCGCGGTGAATCTGGATCGCGGACACCCATCACGAGCTTTGAGCTCAATACCTCGAAGTTGAGACCAGCGCCAATCTTAAAATCATCTGATTTCCATATGCGCTGGTAGATGTAGGATTCGCCGGAAGAGATGGCGGAGGAGGCGGGAGACAGTGATACGAAGGGTGTGCGGAGCCAGACGCGTAGGCGGTGGGATGCGCCGAAGGGCGTTGAGGATACGGGTATGGTGCTGATAAGATAAGGCAAGATGTGATAAGGGGAGTAGAAGGGGAACGCACTAGATCATGAATGTGACGATTTGTGGTTCGCACTCTAGTTTGAGGTAGCAATCTTCAAAGAGTGTGCGTCCGACACCTCCGGCTTCGTATTCGAGGGAGAGACTGTACAGGCCGACTTCCACGATTTTCCATCTAGGTGGATTTAAGAATGTCATGTTATGGAGAAAGTGATAGGAAGGGACGAACTTTATGATGAAACTGACGTGTGCGCGGCCAGCGGTGCCCTGGTATATTAGCATGTCTTGCGTTGCATTGCGCAGGACGGCGAATGAAGCGTCTCCGACACATCGGAAGTCGGGGTCTCTGCCAACCCAGAGATCATTGTCGCTGAATATGCGGTGATCGATGCCTGCAGCACGGAGCCAAACGCGTAGATGGTACAGACAGCCAGCAGGTAAGCTGGTTCGTGGTGGGAAGATGCTGGTATGACGTGAGCTTCCGTAAGACATATGCCTTGGCATGGTAGGGCTTACAAGACAGAAAAGTCCAGCTGCCGCGGGTCTATTGATAATCTCAAGGTGACCGGAGAGCAGATGGCCCTTTCAACGTAGCCTGCCTTCATTGAGATTGAAAAAGAATAGTGATTTGGTTGATCTGCCACCGGTTCAATGCTTGTCACTTCAGGTAAATTATGACGAGGGAACGGTAAGGGGATGACGACGTACAGAACGAAGAATTGCAGGGGAGCAGACCCAGCATGTAGGTCGTAAGTGAATACCATTGATTCTTGGTCCATCTGCAAAAATGACTCTGAGGGACTGCCAAAGTCTGTTAACAGCCGCCGCAAATTTAAGGCCGTACTAAGGATAAAGAACGGACCTGGAAGCACTTAAAGCTGCTGATGGCGGTCCACGATCGATACTTTTAGCGATCGATACCGCATAAGTACATAAGCACACGAGAATCAATCAGCGACGGAAGAAGCTCTCGGGAACACAGCAGCAAGTTACAATTTACTTCCTCCCGCAGGGGGTTCGTAAACGGGGAGGAAAGCCTCCTCTTCCTCTTCTCGGACCTGTCGGACGAGTGACCAGAGGCTTGAATGGGGATTCCGAAGCATGAGGATTGCGGGGAGGGAATGGTCGATGACGTTTCGTACTAATGGAAAGAAGCAGGACAGCCTGAGGTGACTGAGCTTAACGAAGAGTACAAGAATGACATATCAACTGAGTTTGCCATCAACACATGGCATGTCACCGCACAGGTTCGTCAGCGTTATCTCATCGCGCTAGAGCTCAAGCAGCTGACCATCTACATAAGGTGCCTACCCTGTCACAATGATCATCAATTTCAAAGCTGTGCCATAAACACCTGAAATTTTCCGAGAAAGGAAGGTCCTAACTTGATGTTCATTCGACGTTGTCCATGGCGCTCTGTCCAGCTGCACCAGCTCTGGCGTCCACGACAAATCCACACTCGCGAACCAATCCATGATAAACGCTGGCCTGGCTGGGAAGTCGTCGTGGGCATCGAAGTGCATGCCCAGATCAAGTCCCGCCGCAAGCTCTTCTCAGGTGCATTCATGTCCGCCTCGATGGCTATGTCCCGAGCTAATTCAACATGAACAGAGTCATTCACTTCTCGTCCGGGTGAGGTACCTAATACAACTGTGTCCCCATACGATGCTGCGTTTCCCGGAACACTACCTGTAGGATTAACTCCCATTCACCCGGCGTTCAAACTGACTCCTGCATCTTAGACATTGAACCCAAAATGCGTGGAGTTAGCTGTTAGAACCGCGTTGGCACTTAATTCGGAAGTGCAGTTTCGTTCGGCATTCGACAGGAAACACTACTTTTACTCCGATCTCCCGGCTGGGTATCAAATAACTCAGCGTTATTGTGAGCTCAACTTACAATTTAAATGCAAAATGCTGAAAATATTATTCTTCCTATAAGCTCCGCTTGCCAATGGCGGCTATCTGAAACTCTCCAAAGGCAACATTGCAGTGGGCATCACTCAGATACAGCTTGAACAGGTACGAGATATACGGTTTTCAAGTGAACCGGAGCCGAAGTGTCTACAGGATACGGCTAAATCAACTTTCAATGGGCTTCGACATACCTCACTTATTGACCTAAATCGAGCTGGCTCAGGTTTGATGGAGATAGTTTCAGAGCCAGATATGCGGTGAATCAGTTTGATCTACATCACTGTCATCTGGTAACTCATCCACGTTCTTCAGATCTCCCGAAGAGGTTGCAGATTATGTTCGGACATTGCAGGCCGTACTTCGTGCCGTTGGCTCAAGTGATGGAAATATGGAGCAAGTGGGTCTATCTCATGTAGTGGGGGACTCGCTCTAAACGTGATTTCTTGCAGGGATCATTCCGCTGTGATGTGAACGTGTCTGTCAACAGACATGGAGAACCCCATGGTACCCGTTGCGAGATCAAAAACCTGAACAGCGTGAGGTTCATGATGGTCGCGATTAGTTAGTAAACTATTTGCTCCATTATTCTGAGTTGCTATTAATGCGGTTGAACAGCCTCAGAAGTCTTTCGGCATATCGAGCTGCTCGAAAGTGGCTGCCTTGTTCCGCAAGAGACTAGAGGATTTGATGAGGACAAGGCCGAGACTTTCAAGCTTAGAAGCAAGGAAGATTCTCCTGATTATAGGTACATGCCGGACCCAAACCTCCCATCATTGCTCATATCCGAGGTAACAGCATGCCTGCACTTATTTCTGACCATGTCGCTTAAAATATCATCACAGGAGTACATCGAGGTGATCCGGAAGACCATGCCGGAACTCCCTGATGCAACACGTGCTCGTTTGCTGAACCTTGGGTTGTCTGAGCGGGATGCAGATGTGCTCATGACCGTTGATTCGGGTCGGGAGGTTGGATTTGATGGCGAGCTTGGAAATGGTGCTGTGGCTTACTTTGACGCTCTTGCGCAACACAGGGATCCAAAGCTCGTTGTCAACTGGTTCGTTGGTTTACTCCTGATTGTACAGTTGTATGCATATAATTTGTTTTCGCCCCCAGGATGACGCATGAACTACTCGGGCAGTTGACTGCTCGGAAAGAAACCTTCAGCGACAATCCCGTATCTGTTGCACAATTAGGAGAACTCATGGACTTGGTGCAGGATGGTAAAATCACAGGTAGGACTCTTTTCTCGTGCAGCTTCATATGTATAAATCACTGTCACCAGGGACTTCCGGGAAATCGTTGTTGAAGCACATCATCACCAATCAATCTTCAGCAGCCCCCTCTGTTCTCGCACAGGAGTTCTCTCTTGAGGCTGTATCGGGAAATGACACAGCTACTCTCCAAACATGGTGTGCTGAAGCCATCGAAGCGCTTCCCGAGGAAGCGGAAGCCGTGCGCCGAGGCAATCCTCGTGTCCTCAATAAGCTCGTGGGAAAAGTCATGCAGCTCAGTCGCGGACGTGCTGATGCACAAAATGCACGCGTCGTACTGAGTGATATTTTGCGAAGATAGGGTCATTACGAGAGTATGAATTAATCTCTAGAGTAATTTTTCACCACTGAGCAGTTATGAATTGAAAGACTTAGCAAACCAGCGAGGAATATCTCTCTATCGAGAGAGAGAGAGGCAAGATTTCACCTACTGCTGAAAGTCATAGGAGCTTTTATCCTCTAGATGCTGCCAAGGTCGATCCAGAAATCACCATTCGCTATTTTAACTTTCGGGTGAATGGTGATGAAATTGCGATGTTAAGTATGGATGCCCGAGGGGAATTACCTTCGGTGAGGTAAAGGAAGCATCGGACACGATGCGCACACCTCGGGAACTTGATCATCATTTACCAACTCCATTGGACGGACCGTAAGTACTGCCACGGATGATGGATTTCTGGGCTGGCTTGCCAGAGGCTGGATTGCTATGTAAGGGCTTTGTGCATTCTTCAGGCTGCTTGATATAATCATATCGAGATCCATGCGCCTCCATGCACATTACAAGGATCATTAAATAATAAAAATAATTTTGATTGATGATGCGCTATAAACAAAAGTTTTGGCTTCGTTGAGTCACGTTAAGGAGAATCAGAATCACGTGATGTAGGATTCAATGATGACCGTGGTTAGAGTTGGATAGACGCAGGTGGCAGATCCGAGCTAGACTCAGCTAGTGCACTCGTCCAACTTCCAGAGGTGCACCACACCGCTTCCCTCATTGCCCGCGCAGCCTGGTCAGTCTGTTGTAAATTACAGGCTCATGGGTAAGTCCTTCATCAAATGCCTATTTTGCATATCTCAGTCTTGCAGACACCGCTGTGGCAAAGCAGCTCGTAGACAAGATTTATGAGAAGAGAAAGGCAGCTGCTCTCGAACTAGAGAAGTGAATTAGTTTGTTTACCGTTGATCATAGTGCGTTGAGCATTCTCTTAGACAGATTCGGGAATGCCATCTGCAAAATGACCGACGGCGTATAGACCAGATCATCGACCAGCTGGTGGATATGTTTAGCAATCCGACACATCCCCTTCACATCAGGAATGGAGGGCTTATTGGTCTCGCTGCCACAGCCATTGCCCTCAAGGTGGACGTTGCCCCGTACATGGACAAATTCATCGAACCCGTGCTGGCGTGTTTTACCGATCCAGAAAACAAAATCCGATATTTCTCAGCTGAATGTCTGTACAACATCGCCAAGGCGTCCAAGGGGGAGGTTCTTGTTTATTTCAACCCTGTATTCGATGCCCTTAGTAAAGTGCGGTAGCTCCTCGTCATGTTTTGCATTCGACTGAGTTGAACTTCTCAGCTAGCCGCCGATTCAGAACTTTCAGTCAAGAATGGGGCGGAGCTGCTTGATCGACTTCTGAAGGACATCGTGGCTGAGAGAGCGTCGGACTATATCCCAGAGACGGAGAAGGTTCGCGACTTCGTCGACTCTCAGGAGCAGAGTATCCTAGTTCCTTACCCCGACGACCAGTCCTTAGGAGAAAGTGTGCACACTCCGAAAAAGGCATTTTCCCTCGCGCGCTTCATTCCACTTCTGCAAGACAGGATATATGTTATTAGCCCATTCACACGAAGCTACCTCGTGGCTTGGATAACGGTACTCGACTCGGTCCCAGAGCTCGAACTCATAACATACCTCCCAGAGTTCCTGGACGGCCTCCTGTCAGTCTGAAAGGTTTGTGATCCAAGTTCCTCGCTGATGCACCAGTCCAGGAAGTATTTGTCAGACCCCACCGAGGATGTACGTGTCGCCACGGAGAACATTCTTTCCGACTTCCTGCGTGAAGTTAAAGACGTCAGTATGGTTCGCCAACGCAAAGAAGAACACGCGGAGTCCTCAGATCTACGACGCTCGGACGAGAAGCTTCCTGACATCACGATGTCTCATTCTGAACGCGCACTTTTCATCCCTGAAAGTGACTATGCTGATCACGACGGGGAGTACAGTTTGAAGGATGAACACAAGTCAGAAGACTACCGTGGTACTGGAGGTAGGCCTTCATAAATGGCGTTTATCGATGCTAACTGTTCGTGCAGCCTTGATTCCCGGACAGGGTGTGCGGATAGACTATGCAGCTATCATAGAGATTCTCATACAACAACTTGACAACCAGCGTAATCATTTTTGGTCTAAGCTGAGATTGCATCATACTCATCCTTGCATACGCAGATGACGAAATTCAACAATCCACAGCCCTTCGTTGGATAGCCGAGTTCTTGACTTTTGTGCCCGATGTTATGGTACCTTTCACGCCTCGCCTCATCCCTGCTGTTCTTCCGAATCTAGCACATCATGTCCCAATGATCCAGTCGGCTGCACTCCGGACCAACAAGCTACTTTTGAGTGTCATCCAAACCCTCCCGGTGCCTGCAGAAGGCCCGTCCCGACAGAACACAACGGACAAGTCGATAGCGTTCACAGGTTCTCCAACTCCCACTGCGCAGTCATTGCAACCTTCACGACAGACAACTATACAGGCGCCAGTTAGAGATGCCTCTTCTCCAGAGTCGATGGGCGACCAGCCGTCTTCTTCCTCGGATAAGACCACTGCGACCTTGACTCGGCCTCGCTCGAGGACAACGCAGAATCCCCCTGCAGAACCTCAGAGCAGACCTCAGTCGCGCATGTCATCTAATAGTTTGTCAGGTGCTCAGCCACCTTCGCTTGTCTCTATCCCGATGGCTCCTTCGCCAGTGCAGGAGGAAGCAGATCAATTTAGTTATCAGGCGACGGTGAATGAGCTGACGATACAGTTTTTAAGCGAGCATGAGCAAACCAGGGTTGCGGCACTAAAGTGGCTTATCATGCTGCACCAGAAGGCACCGAAGAAGGTGTGCTTGAATTCGTGTGGGGATGGAATCCACGTAATTGATGGAATCCTTAGATTCTCGCAATGGATGATGGTACTTTCCCGGCGCTGCTGAAGACTTTGTCAGATTCATCCGAAGAGGTATTCTAATGTGCATCGATTGCATCGCGCAACTCATTCTTTCGTTAGGTCATTAAGCATGACCTGCAGCTCCTTGCGCAAATATCATCATCTTCGGAAGAGAGCTACTTTAAAGTTTTCATGATGAACCTTCTCGAGCTCTTCAGCACAGATAGGAAGCTACTCGAGGCCCGTGGTAGCCTCATCATCCGCCAGCTGTGCCTCAATCTCAATACGGAGAGGATATATAAGACGTTTGCGGAGATTCTGGAGAAAGAAGAGGTCGGTTTAGTTTCTGCTTGTTGTCCGACGTCAGCTGACGGGATATCATGAAGGATCTGGAGTTTGCGAGTGAGATCGTGCAGAAGTTAAATATGATCCTAATCACTTCGCCCGAACTTGCAGAGTTTCGAAAACGGCTGAAGAGCCTTGAGACAAGGGTTGGTGGTCATGTCCTCTTTCGATGTCTTTACTGATGGACCGTATGCAGCAAGATGGTCAGGCGTTATTCACCACGCTCTACAGGTCATGGTGTCATAATGCGGTTGCTGTGTTTTCGTTGTGCTTGCTTGCGCAAGCTTATGAGCATGCATCAAATTTATTATCTATCTTGTGAGTTTGGCTCATCCAAGTTTTTGACCTTTGCTGACAACGTCATGCTAGTGCCGATCTGGAGATTACTGTTCCACTGCTAGTCCAAGTCGACAAGTTGGTGCAGCTGATCGAATCTCCTGTGTTCACTTGTGAGTATTTGCGATAAATAGGATTAATTCGGGAGGATGACGATGATTCGGAAGACCTTCGCCTGCAACTCCTCGAGCCCGAGCGTTACCCCTACCTGTTCAAGTGCCTATATGGGTTGCTCATGCTGCTCCCGCAGTCCACGGCTTTTGTATCACTCCGTAACCGTCTCAATGCAGTCAACTCCGCCGGCTTCCTGCACATTGCCCCCAAATCGTGAGTTTTGGCGCTCTTCTTTCGATATGAGCTTGTGACGAACGAATCTTAGAACACCCAACCCCATCACCTCACGCTCCAAACTCGGCCGCGATGAGATCAAATGGCAAGAGCTTCTCAATCATTTCCGCGCGCTGCAAGGCAAACACGAGAAAGCACGACGCCAGGATCTTGGGAACACTTCCCCTCAGGAAATCAGTATCTCCCTCTCGCCGCCAGCGTCCACTAAACCCCCGATGCGACGGCGTGTGACAGGCGACCTTTCAACGCCGCCTCCAATCCCGGCGAAGCCTGCACTTAGCCCGCTCAATCCGAAGGCAAGGCAGAATGGACTGCTGGCAAGCACGCTGCAGGGTGCGACGGCGCCAGGGATGATGCAGCAGAGAACAAGACGGACGCTTGGCTTACCTGTAGACCGAGCCAAGGGTGGTTAGGTTTCGTTTTGATTGATTCGGTTTGCTCTGGACATACAGTACATATTTACATGCACAGGATACTCTAATGACGATAACATGGTGAATGGGTAATGGTAGTGGGATGTAAAGGAGATGTTTGTGTGAAGTGAAAATATCGACATCTACATCCGAGACTTCGTTGGGACCACGAGGTTTGAACGTATGGTTTGTAGATCTTCGTCGGTTAGCCCCGTATAGGTCTTGACGTAGGTCTCTACGCCGCCATACTTGTCCTCCAAGAGATTTAGGAAGGCTAGCATCGTCTCGTACCTGAGGAACGATGTTGAAGGTCAGTATTGGAGGAGTTGAATTCTACCTACCGTGATGTCAACATGCGCATGGCAGCCTCAGAGTTGGCGGCGAACAGAGGCTCTTTCATAAGTCTTTCTAGCACCTTGGGGCGATCTGGTTCGCGTCCGACTCGCGTGAGGGAGTAGTCTTGTGCGATGTTGTGGTTGTCCACACTGACTAGCTGAATAAAGAGATGAAACTGACGCTGAAGCAGACCGACGGAAATGAATTTACCTTGAGAAGGATCGCAGCGACAATTCCCGTCCGATCTTTCCCAGCTGAATGGAACTAAGAACATGTGGGATGAAAAGAGGAAATATGAACGAACCTGTGCAGTGGAAGATGAAAGGGGCATTTGGTTTATCGCGAACGTGGCGTAGGATGGTACCGAATGCGGGTCCGCCGTGATCTAGTATTTGAGAGTAAAGTATCATGAAAGCCTGTGGGAGATCGATCACGGGATATAATGTTCCATCAGGCGACATACCTCTGTCGTGCCGGTTGCATAGAGCTCAAACCTCCTTCAGAATAGTCAGGGATGCGAGGAGTGGCGCGGTGGCAGCACGTACGCACTTGGCGAGCTTTTCTGGACTGTAGTCCTCGCTCTTGAACACGGGTGTCGGGACTACCTCTACACCCTCGACGACAGGTATCGGAGAGCTGTATTTCCTCATCTCAGGATCTGATCGTAAATCAAAGGCGGTCAAAATTCCAAGCGAGACCAATTTCCGCACGCCTTGGGTTGTGGGTGAGTTTACTTATATGAGCAATAATAATTGGAAAAGAGACCTTCTTCTGTGATGCCAGAGAGCTCTGCTGAGCGGTATGCATAACCAGACTTTGTTACGACATTGGGAGTTGCGGTAGGATATGATCCTAGATCACGGATGTTGCACACGCCTGGGATCTGGACGAAGGGTGGTCTGGAGAGCACATCCGCTACATATGCAGGGTCGAGGGGCTCTAGGCCGGAATCAGTGCCAGTCATCGGCGGCAAGGTAAAGCTTGGGTTTCAAGGATTCAGGCAAAGTTAAGTAATTCGGTGTCACGTGCTTAGTGAGAGCCCTTCCAAGGTTTCCCCTAATAGAAGTTCCGCGTCCTCACTTATGTACCTGTTGAACTGTGGGCCAGTGGCGTATCATTCTATCTTTCGCTACATTTTCCTCCAATAATATAGCTGCGATCTGGCTAGTGCGCACAGACTCTTATCATACAGCAATTGACTCTCTGTGTGAGTCTATCACGATCGACAGCGTAAAACCCTTGCAGTGTCCACTGCGCCTTGCTCAGAAAATCAGAAAGACCTCCGGCATGGGACTCGGAGCTCAAGTACTCCCACTGGCAGTAAGCGATCTCCCTCCGCCGACCTCGGTCGTCGTCTCTGTACGGGATTACTCTTGCAAATCATTCGCTCCTCAAGTAAAGCAATGTCAACCACGCGCGTAGAGAAAGGCTAAAGCCCTAAATATTGTGAAATGTGTTCATTGTGTTGTAGAGAGGTTTTGCGGACCCTGGAGTTGTCACATGAATTGTGTGACATTTTGTCACGCTTGAGGGCAGGTAGTCTCGTGTGTCAATGTTTCTACGCGTCGCGATCAAAGCACTTGCTACATAAACTCAATCTTGGGTTGTGACTTGATTGATTTTTTTTTGTAGATATGGATATCGATGAGCCATCTTCTCCACCAGTGCCCAGGTCATCATTGCCACCGAGTAGTGCCCCCATGGCCACTATGTCCTCTTCTAATGGGACACCAAGATCGGCAGGGAGGAGACCACCATCAGACGCGCTTGCATTTAACGACGATGAGGCTCAGGAGGCGGAGGAGGATGGTGCAACAACAAGACGGAGAAGACGACCCAGAAATCAACCGAACGGTGATGTCCCGCTCGTTAGAGATGCTGTCGGGGAGAGCGTGTCTGAGAGCTTTGAGACTTTCTTAAAGACGTAGGTCACAATGAAGTGCATTGGATGCGTTCTGATGGTCTTCTTCAGGTTCACTGAAGAAGTCGCACTGGCCTCAACGCCCGCATCTGACGGTGACCTTCCGGAGGTCATGGAAGGTGAATTGATCTATATCCAGCAAATTCACACTATGCGCGAATACGAAATCACCACTCTCTATGTCGACTTTACACATCTCCTACAAAAAGATGACGTCCTTGCAGACGCGATTCAGAAGCAGTATTATCGATTCCTTCCATACTTGCGCCGCGCCCTGCACAATCTAGTTGCGGAGTATGAGCCCGAGTACCTCAAGATCAATCCTACCGCCGCTACAACCGACTCCGCAAACCTCCAGTCGCGAGAATTCAATATCGCCTTCTACCATCTACCTCTAGTGTCGGGCATCCGTGATCTAAGGACCGATAAGATAGGCACATTGATGAGTATCAGCGGCACTGTCACCCGCACGAGCGAAGTGAGGCCAGAACTTCTCTATGGTAGCTTCATCTGTGAAGTATGCGGTGGTCTCGTCAACGAAATAGAGCAGCAATTTAAATATACAGAGGTAAGGAATCCAACTCCCTGAATGATAAATGGACGTGTACGCTTACCTTCTCACAGCCAAGTCTCTGTCCTAATCCTACATGTGGAAACCGCGTCGCATGGCAGCTTCAAATTGATACCTCCAAGTTTACGGACTGGCAGAAAGTTCGAATACAGGAAAACCCCTCTGAGATACCCACTGGTTCTATGCCTCGATCTTTAGATGTCATACTTCGGTCTGAACTTGTCGAACGTGCCAAGGCAGGAGATAAATGTGTTTTCACTGGGACGTTTATCGTCGTCCCGGATGTCAGCCAGCTCGGGCTACCAGGTGGAAACAAGGCGGAGCTGATGCGCGAAGCGAGCAAGAGTGGGGCAAACACTGCAACGGGTGGTGTGGGTGGAAGTGGTGTTACGGGGCTCAAAAGTCTCGGTGTGCGGGACTTGCAGTACAAGACTGCATTCCTAGCGTGCATGGTGCACGATGCTGATGGCAGGGTATGCACATTTCGGAATTAATGTCAGAGAGACTCAATTTCTTCCAGGGTGGTACTAATGTTCGTGGAGAAGAAGAGGATGGCGAAGAGGATGGGCAGGCGTTCCTCCGTTCGCTGACTGAACCCGAGTTTGATGAGCTCAAGAGCATGATCGACTCTGATCACATCTACTCCCGGTTGGTGGAGAGCATAGCACCCACGGTGTACGGTCATGAAATCGTCAAAAAAGGCCTCCTTCTGCAGCTTATGGGTGGTGTCCACAAGGAAACAGCCGAGGGTATGCACCTCCGTGGGGATATCAACATTTGCATCGTTGGTGACCCTTCGACGTCGAAGTCACAATTCCTGAAGTGCGTTTCACCCAATCGTATATTAAAATACTCTCTCCTAATGCGCGATCAGATACATTTGCTCTTTCCTCCCGCGGGCAGTATATACATCCGGCAAAGCCTCGTCAGCTGCGGGTTTGACAGCCGCCGTCGTCAAAGACGAAGAAACCGGCGACTTCACGATTGAAGCTGGTGCGCTCATGCTCGCGGACAACGGCATCTGTGCCATCGATGAATTCGACAAGATGGACATATCCGACCAAGTCGCTATTCACGAGGCGATGGAACAACAGACCATCTCAATTGCGAAGGCTGGTATCCACGCGACACTCAACGCACGCACAAGCATCCTCGCAGCAGCCAACCCCATTGGTGGACGCTATGACCGCAAGCGGACACTAAGAGCCAACGTTGCCATGAGCGCGCCGATTATGAGCAGGTTTGATCTATTCTTTGTTGTACTTGACGAATGCGATGAAAAGACGGACTTGAACATCGCTAAGCATATTGTAAATGTGCATCGGTTCCAGGATGAGGCTATTAACCCAGAGTTCAGTACGGAGGCTCTGCAGCGGTACATCCGATATGCGAGGACGTTTAATCCCAAGGTAGGGTATGATACATTGTCTGTTGGGCGTTGCTGACGTTTGTGCAGCTGACTCCAGAAGCCTCCGATATCCTTGTAGAGAAGTACCGCATCCTCCGGCAAGATGATGCGACAGGCGCAGGGCGCCATTCCTATAGGATCACCGTTCGTCAACTCGAGTCGATGATCCGCTTGAGTGAAGCCATCGCCCGTGCTAATTGCACGGCGGAGATCACTCCAGCTTTCGTTCGAGAAGCATACACTCTTCTGCGGCAGAGTATCATTCATGTCGAACAAGACGATATCGACTTTGACGAGGAAGAGCTGGAGGGCGAACGGAAGGTGCCGGACGCTGTTCCGAATGCCACCTCGGATGCAATGGATGAGAGCCAAGACATCGAGATGAGTGCAGCGGAAATGGAATTGATGGATCAGACAGAGGAAAGTTCTCTGGGTATGGGCCTAAATCGTACCGCTACGAGCAGTGGTGCTGGGCCGTCGTCGACATCACGCGCAGGCAGCATGATGCCCGATGCGCCACCGCCGCCCGCGCCTGCACCGAAGAGAAGGATGATCATAACGCACGACAAGTTCATGACGCTGCAAAGCCTTGTGGTCTTGCATCTTTCTGCGGTTGAGCGTGAAACTGGGCGGGGCGTGGACCGTGATGAGCTGATTGATTGGTATTTGGAACTGAAGGAAACAGAGATTCAGGACGTGGATGAGCTCGAGTACGAGAAGGAGCTCATCTCGAAGCTACTAAGGAAATTGGTTAAGGTATGATATTTTCTGGTGGTTCGCCTTACTCTTTTAAACTCACGTCCTCACAGGACAACTACCTGATCGAAGTGCGCGGCGATGTGCAGGACTCGCTGCCAGGGTCCACGACAGATGGGTCTGCGCCAGCTCAGTCATCCAGTACTCAGGATGGGGAAAATGTGAGAGTGTATTACATGGTGCATCCGTCAGTGGACACGGAGGGCACATCGTCGGTGGCATGATTTTATTACCATTTTCTCCGATTATCTGTTGTGTTATTCCTATGTCGTAGGTCACTTTTTGACTTGTTGTATTCCTCACCATTTTCTCGCCATCCGAAGACTTCATGATTTGCGGTTGCATTGGCAGTGAATAATTGTACTCATCAATTTCAATTGAGTTGGTGAACAAGGCTGGATCTGAGTCAGTGCGTGGCACGCATGCCGAAGAAATCATCGCCTGCATCATCCATAGTAAATCATGATAAGCTGCGCGAAATTCTCGCAAAGAATGTGTTGTCACAGGTGCCGTCATAGTACGATGAAACTCCGAATAAATAAATACCAGGACGAACTTGAATACATATTATTAGGAACGAAATTCCAAATAACATCGCATCCTCGTTGAGCACCAGACAAGTGTGAACACACCGTCGCAAGCATTTCCTGCACTACTACTACACACCACCGCCAGTTGTCATGTCACTCATGTGTTTGCGCTCCTGGAAAACAATTGAACCCATACCACTCCCTTCGTCGGAGTTGGCCACAAGTTTAGCGTGATACTCTCGAACGCCAAGGATGAGGCGTGGCCCCAGCACAAATATCTGCACAATTTCGATGATTTGCAGAACACCTTCATAGACGTCACCTCCCACGAAATTTAATACCTATTGAAATGATGAGCAATGGTGATCCAGATGTCAGTCATAGGCTAGTATACCGAGACCTTTGGCGAGAAAAAGCCGAGCTGAAGGCAAGAGACAGCAACAAAACTAGCATGGTGGTTTAGCGGGAACTTGTAAATCGCATTCAATTACAACCTCACCTTGCGAAGTAAAATACATGAGTCTTTATTAATATCGTGAAACAGTCCCCGACTGCCCATCTTGTCGATCGTTGCAGTTCACGGAAATGCTTTACAGCAATCCAGACGGCGAGAGACAATACGAGGACCTCCCATGCAGTGAGCAATATTCAGGTGAGCTCAACCAGAAATTAGGCATCTCCCTGTTGCTCGTAACCGCACAGATGGGCGCCGGAGAGGATGTACTCCTCATCAGGAAAATCAGAGTTTTACTTATGTAATATGTACTTAACATACTTAATGCCATTAAGTCAAATTAAGTCAAATTCATCAGAGGACCCTACTTATTCTCACTTAATGCATCACTTTAAGTCTTTTAAGCATGTATTAAGTGCAATTAAGGT
>KV448568.1:8046-22055 GCA_001658105.1 Rhizopogon vinicolor AM-OR11-026
ATCAATAGATCAAGCTGTCGCTCGCCTGTGTAACATTTTACCTGCTGTTGACGAGTCCTTCCTTTCAGGAGGTGACTTGCAATGGGAAGCTCAACTTCTTAACAACGTCGCGAGCCGTATCTTTGTGTCGAAGGGACCACCTGGAGATCTGCGAGATGTGCGGCGATCCGTCATTGAATCCGGCTTAGCTGTTCTAAGATTACAAGCGGAAATGGCCGATTTGAAGCAGGAAAATGCCAGACTGACTTTCGAAAACAAGTCACTCGAAGGACACGTTGAACACTTGGAGGATGCCCTGAGTGTTGAGAAGGCGAACTCGACATCACTCCAGACATCCTCCAAGGTAACGCAGAGTGTACGGCCCATCTCAACACGATTCACTAACACAATGGCTGGGCCATCGTGGTTGGCTCGCATCTTCCACGGACAAAAATCCAGCCCACAATCGCGCTGCTATCCCACAGTTTCATCGCCCTCCACATTGAATAATGATCATTTAGTAAATGAATGGGAGACAGATGAAGCATTGGCCCGAAGGCTGGAGCTCGAGTTACAACAGTCCTTTGAAGACACACAACTGGAAGAAGCTCTAGCTGCCTCAATCTCCCACACTGCCTCAACTTCGCACACCGCCTCAACCTCGTACAAGGCCTCAACCTTACACAATTTCTCGTGTGCAATATGCATGGAAGAGGAGCCCATGGATAACAGCGTGGACCTTGATTGTCAACATCCAATATGTAGAGATTGTATCCGAGGACACATTTGCTCAAAAATTGAAGAGCATCGTTTCCCAGTGCACTGTCCCGTGTGCATGGCGGAGCAGAATGACCGACCCGGAGGTATGTACATCCTCTGTACACGTAGTGCCCACTACTTAGTCATCTACCCTCCTTAGTCATCTCAGGACATGTTGTTCAGCTAATTGGCGTGAATGAACGGCAATATGCGATCTGGGAAGAGATGGAACTGAGCCAGCATTCAGTTCTCATCCACTGTCGCGAGTGAGTGTGATACGCTCGCTAACCTCCAGCGTGCTAACCACGCGTCACTGTAGATGCGGACGTTCGGTGTCAGTGGATAAAGAGGAGCATGAAGAATCCGAATTGCTGATTTGTCCTCTACCGGACTGCAACTACATTTGGTGTAAAGCATGCCAGCAACCTATTAGTATTACTGCCGATGATCCTCCCCATTCTTGTGATGGCACCACGGAACTAGATAATTTAATGAAGAAGCAGGGGTGGAAATACTGTCCGAGTATGCGCTCTTCTATTGTGCTATTCGCTGTTATTTATCGTCGCTGGCAGGCTGCAAGACACCAGTTGAGAGGAGCGGGGGATGCCGCCATATGAATGTGCGTGATATCCATCGAGTCTGAGACCGGTACATCATCCTAACATAAACACTGTTGCAGTGCATCGGGCCAGCGTGCAACACTCACTTTTGCTATGCGTGTGGGGAACTTATCATTCGTAGCGCCTTGCAAAGTGAAATCCAGGCCGCTGTGACTGCACACTATAGTGATACTTGTGAAATGTTTGACAACACCAATGATGATGATGATGATGATGAATGAGACAGGTGGCGACGGCGGATAGATTTTCGTTGGTAGTCAGTTGGGCTGTACACCCGTCAATGATGACAATATCATGCCTAGAATATGGTGTCCTGGAGAAATGAAAGACCCTTTTTTTTTACAAGCTAGAGCATACCGTCAACCGAACTCGAAGGTGGACTTCTCTTCCGATTTGGTTCAGGTTGTGTTGGAAATACGAACTTGCGTTAGTCAGTTAGCTTACTTAATCACACGGTACGGTCTAGTATGCATGTTTTATAGTAGCAAATTGAGCCTTTCGCCCGTCGTCATCTCGCTCGCTCCTGCCATTTCCCACAGGTTGACGTTCAAAGAAACGTCTAGTAGGAATCTCCACATGGTTATAAACATATCTGTTTAGTGCGACATGTGCACACCGCTTATGATTTAACTTTCTCCATGCAGGCGCAGGCGCCACCGCAACTCCAAAATATGTCGATGGAGTCATTCACCTAGTACAGGGTCGTTACTAATTACTACTCCGAAAGACAAGCCGGGCGGCGTGGTAATCATTTGTATAGACTACCGTGATGGCACTGATCAGGATCACATTGAAAGCGTGTGATGAGAATTAGTTCCGTCGTACCAAGCCCATTGGAGCACGAGAACGCCGAGTGGACCCGCTAATAGTGACACTATGTATGTATGATATCTCGACCCGTCGATTCATCGGACCAATGCCGTCGGAGGTACTTGGGAAGGGAGTGGGCATCAGAGAGAGGACTCATTTTACGTTAACAATTTCAAGCTTTTTTCAAGCCTACGCGAGCACTCTCAATGGTGGAGAGGCTCGCTTACAAACTTAACCGATGGAGTCCGTAACTAATCCCTGGACTATCCCAAACCGAGTGCTCAATGAGCGGCTAAAGTTGTAGATAGGCTGGGGTACTTTGAAAGCGAGTGGAGTATATTGGAAGCGATTGGTAGAACGGTACAACGGTGTATGATGAGCCTGCAGTAAAAGGTTGTTCTCTGTGATCATCATAGCGATACTATGCTGTGTCGTGTTGATCAATGTCGGGGATGCAACACGGAAACCATCGCTATCATGCTGCCCATGTCTTCTCGTTAAAACTGACTCTTCCGATTCGATATTGCAAGATTAGTGAAACCGACGTCTTGCGAATGGAAGTAGTACAAGCTAGAATGTACACGTTAACGTTAACGTTCACGCCCCTATGGCCTTGAACTTCTCATGGAACTCTTGAAGCGTAACATGAAAGGCTCCACTGGGTTTGGAATTGAGAACGTTGATATAGGCGCGGCGGGGTATCTGTCAACTTTCGCGCGAAGTTCCCCACAGCGTTCTTTTTTGGCGCATCAGATCGTTACCCTGATATAGCTGCAAGGAGAGAAGGAGATAAGCAAGGTAGGCGCATAGTGCTAGTACGCTTTGGTCGGGTGCAAAGCGAACAGGTTTGACGCCGTTAGAAGTATGACAGTGACAGAATTAATTGAGGGGCTTGTGCTTTGCCCAGTGCTGGCTGTGACAAAGTGTGACAAACATTGTCCATTTGGCACTCCTCGTACTTTTTCCTTTCGGGTTCACTCGGTTCGCAAGTAACCACTCTAATTCTTGGATATTCATGTAGCCAAGGCCTTAATGCATGCATGGCAGAAGAGCGGAATCATAATTGTAATGTAATTGAGGAGACCGGCGATGTTTTAGCATTGACTGATCAGCTACTAAACATACATATGTCACAGTCTCGAGAAGGCTTCGCTTGTCGGTTGACTTCGGTTCTTTGGACAGCAGGTATGCTCCTGTGCCAATTTTAGAAGTCATAACATATTATCCAGCGCCGACTCACGAATCATGATTCACCGACCCCCGGTAATCTCGTGTTTCCGGTTGTTGGACAGCTATTACAAGATTCAACTTCGGTCCACTGTCTCAGGCCGCAGCAATACTCGGTGGCGAACAACACCCTGAATGCCGAGCGTCCCTGCAGGTAGCCCCGTGATGTGTTTGATCTCGTGAATTCCACATCTATGATCGATGCCAATCAGAAACTGATTCAGACCTTCTAGCTTGTATCAATCAATATGATACTATGAACTCGGATAAGGGCTTCAATGCGCATATCATTCGTCATGGAATAACGAGTGCTTCACAGTTTGAGACTACGAAGGTTGAGTACATTTATGTAAATCGCCCAGGGCGATTTTCGAATTCTTGATTGTCGCGAGCAGAACAAGCAGGCTCCACATCAAATCTCCAAGTTATTCGGATGATGATCTAGACATAACGGTATAGGCATAGGAACCATTAGGAACGTGTCCAGGAGCAACGTTATCAACGACTTCAAGGTTCCGAGTAATGTCATGTGGGGGCTCTGCTCGCGGCGCTCACGAACTGTTTATAATCTGTCATGTTGCGCACTTTCAGATCATGATTCAAGATGTCCATCAAAATCTATCTGCTATCTGTCGTTCAGGCTTTGGTGACCTTGGGACCATCGTCTTCTCCGAGTCCTCAGACTCCTCTAGGCGGTCTGACCTCTGCAGCGCCCATCGTTGACTTGGGTTATTCTCAGTATCAAGGTTCAGTGAATACGAGTAGCAACATCACCAACTTCCTTGGAGTACGGTATGCGGCTGCTCCAACTGGTAGGCAACTTCTGTGTAGCGCAAGACCTTAACTCACGCTGCAAGTATGTAGGTAACTTGAGATGGGAACCCCCGCAATCTCCACCGACCACGTCAGGGGTTCAACAAGCTACCACGCAACCGATTGGATGCTATGCAGGAAGCATGGGAATGGGTCCGAATCAAGCTCCAGGTTCAACTCCGTTGAGCGACGAATATTCTGAAGACTGTTTGTTCTTGAAGTAAGCTTTACCATAAAACAGCAGTATGGACACTTACGATAAGTGGCTACATCGTGTAGCGTGCACGTTCCTGGAAGTAATGTGGTGGCCGCCCCGTCAGGAGGGCTCCCGGTTGTTGTATGGATCCATGGAGGAGGGTGAGTACCTGCAAGTGATATTTCTTCCATCGTTAAACATTCTTCATACAGATATGCTGCAGGTGGTGCGGCCGCATACGACGGCGGAGATCTGATTAAGGAATCTAACTACGGTGTCATTGTTGTCGTGATGCAGTACCGTCTCGGTGTATTCGGCATGTCTTCACTGCAACTTTTGATTCACGAATATACTCATTACTTATTAGGTTTCCTCGCTGGACAAGCGGTTAAACAAGGTGGAGCTCTCAATGCTGGATTGCGTACGTGTTTATCAAGGTCCGACAGTCCTTCAGACAGGCTGAACTTGAATTTTAGTTGACCAAGATTACGCTTTACAATGGGTCCAGTCTCACGTAAGTGGAAATATATATTTACGCGCTGTACTCGTTCTGATAGGAAGCTTACTTGGCTTAGATAAGTACCTTTGGTGGCGACCCCGCAAGGGTTACGCTTTGGGGAGAGTCTGCGGGTCAGTACTCTGAAGTACTTTTTGCCATCATTACCATTTCTCATCATCTTATCGCAGGCGGCGGTTCCGTGTTGCAGCAACTTGTTGCAAATGCAGGAAACACACAGCCTCCCCGATTCCAGGCTGCTATCACCAGCTCCCCCTTCTTGCCATCGCAATACAACTACCATGACGCAAAACCTGAGGTGATTTTCCTTTATGAAGTTGCGTTTTTGTCGTTCTCAATGTCACTACCAGACGCTCTACAGCACGGTCGTCAATCGAACAAAGTGAGTCCCACTCGAAGTTTCTATTTGGTCACAGCCAATATTCTGCATGGCAGTTGTAACTCGGCAACGGATACGCTCGCTTGTTTGCGGGCAACAGACGTCGGCCTTCTGCAAGCTGTAAACTACGCGATGAGTCTTGAGAGTATGTATGGCACATTCACCTTCACTCCTGTCGTGGATGGCACTTTCATTGTGGAGAGACCCTCGGTGACGATCGGCAAGGGTCGCTTGAATGCTGTATGTTACATATGCATTTTCGTCGCAGCAGAGCTAATGTCTTTCTTTTAGCAACGCCTTCTTGCGGTTCATAATACAAACGAGGGCGTCATCTTTGTGAACCCAGTGGGGTTGCCACCCCTTGCAGACTATCTGGCCGCGCTTTTCCCGTCTTTCGGTAGTAGTCAGGCAGTTTCAGCAGCGTTGATGTACCAGGGTTTGGGAAACAATCTCGACCAGGCAAGACTTGCAATTGGTGAAGGTGCGTATACCTTCAAACATGTATACCTTGCAAAATTTGATGAATTGATTTAGCCATGTTCATCTGCCCTGCTTATTATCTGGTTGAAGCATTCGGTGCGCAGTCTTGGAAGGTAAGCTGGCGGTTAACTCACAACGTATATATGCTTACTGCAAGCAGGCCGAGTTTGCAATTCCACTGGCTTGGCACATAGATGATGTGCCATACTACTTCACTTCGTAAGCTCATGCGATATATTAACCTACTCCGATTCTAATGGATGTTGTAGATACGCTGGTCCTCCGCTTCGAAACTACAACAATGCTGCCTTCATTCAATCTTTCTCAAACTCCTTCATGGCTTACGCCATGTACGGTACTCCTAACCACAGGTACAACGCGGGAGATATCACACCAGCCTGGAACCCTTGGCAGTCTGGTCTCAGTGAAATAGTCTTTGGTAGGACACCCCTGGGACTCCCGAACGTTGTCGCTTCCACTACCAACTCGGGCTTAGCTGACCGTTGCTCGTGAGTACTCTTAATTTTCAATGAGCATCAAGCGCTAAGCTAGATTCATGTAGCTTCTGGCGCAGTGTATCAGGGTATACTCTGCAGTGAGTTAACCACGAGTGCATTGATGCAGGCCTGAGTGTTGGGGAGAGGCTGCCGTGTGGCTGACGTGGTCAAGTCCCAATCAATATTTTCAAGTTCAGTAGCAGTGTATGTAACTCGGAGTTGAACGAATGTACATTTGTGTTCTGTCATTGGGGTTGGAAGGCTCAGTATCTTGATATGTCCGTTGTGCTCACCATTCCACAACTTCACAACGTGAACCTTGTGATGCCTTACAAGTATAATATCGAGGATGTCATTTTGGCGCTCGCGGAGATGAACAAGGTGATTTTTGTCATCTTTGTCACTATGATATTTTATGAGCCAGCATTTAAAGGAACGCCGCACCCGGACGCTTGTCGCAGAGGCAACTGCTCAAGAGTAGGGGGTTGGAGTGAACTATCTGATAGATAACAGCGTTGAGGTTGACTATAATCATCCAATGTGTATCCGACGATACATTTACCTGGGGAACGCACCATCCGCAGCACCTTGCAAAGTGAATTCTGATCTAGTGACTCAGGCCGCAATCAGAAGGGAATCTATGTGTCATGAGAAAATAACCAGTCTATCATATGAGGTCCATACCAACCTCTGGAGAACGAGAACGCCCGTCTGCTCCCGTTAGCAGTGAGGCTATTTATGCATGCTATTCCGAGTTATATCACATGGTATCGACCAGCCGGATGTTCATGAGGCAAGCGAGTATTTATATTTAAGGGGAGTAAGTCACGGAAGCTGCGCTGGTAGCGTCAAGAACAGGTAACCGAACGATGCAGGATGAACCTGACGGGATGGAGGGGGAAAAGTGTGAGTACAGAAATTCATCCAGGGCATTTGCTTTAGCCTTGTGAAAAGCTGAACATCTTCATAGCGTCACTTTGGCGTGCGCTCTGTTTTGCTGTTCTTACATTATTCATGATCATCGTGATGGTGCACCGCGTGAACTGTCGTCACCATGCCCTCTACGTCTTCCCTGTGTTTCGCGCGTGGCACCATCGAATAAAGGGATTATGTGCTCGTTGATGTTCATTCTACGTTGGGCGGTTTGAGCGAAGGCGAAGTCATCGTCGGGACCCGCGGTAGCGGCAAAGAGCGACCATGCGTCAACGCGGATAGATACTGAATATGGTGGCGAATGGGTGATGCTTCGTCTCGAGAGGGATGCATACGGTATGGTGTTGAAGTGAAACACCATAAGCTTATACATCACTCGCGCTAAGAGGTAGGGTATGATCGATCTTGTCAGTGCAGCAATATTTCCCGAGCTTGCTCTGGAGTCTAGAGGGGCTAAAAGGACGGAAGAAAAAACGGTCAGTTCTCAGCAACTTACATAAGCAAGCGCAAAATCTGTGCGGACCGCCCGGCCTGCCATCGGAGCGGTTGCCCCTGATCATCCGTTGGTTTGCCAACTGATCTTCCTGATAAGATTCGTGGCAGGAGAATCGGAAGACCTATGGCATATGACCATCGTCACCTGTGCCCAATTTATTTCAGATGCTTTTCGCGTGACAGTTTACTGACAGCTGAAGCTCATATATTGAAGGAATAAAGTGGCCAAATAAAATAAGAATTGAGTGGGGCCCCAAACTCACGTTCTGTTATCTCTAGGCTTCTCCAGGTCCATGTCGTCTCCTCTCATCACCCTCAACAATGGCCAGACCATCCCCGCCATCGGGCTCGGTGAGCACTCGAGCCCGTATTAGAAGATGATGGCGATGACTTACTGGCCACCTAAACAGGAACATGGCAATCGAAGCCAAATGAAGTCGCCCGCGCTGTCGAATATGCACTGAAAGCGGGCTACAGACACATTGACTGCGCCTGGTAAGAAAAATATTCGTCGGTTGTTTCATCATGAAATATCCTGATCACATTGAACTTCAAGGGCGTATGGCAACGAAAAGGAAGTCGGCGAGGGCCTGCGAGCGTCAGGTGTTCCGAGGGAGGAAGTTTTTGTGCGTATCACATGTCACGCATTGCCCCATTCACCCCATGACATTTGTTTCAATAGATCACCAGCAAGCTCTGGGGTACATACCACCGTCGCGTCGAGGAATGCCTCGACCAGACGCTGGCGAACCTGGGAACAACATATGTCGACCGTAGGACTTTTATTTCTCTGCGAGACTTGTTTGACTGACGCTGGCCATCTCGAATACCAGTTTACCTTGTCCACTGGCCCATCGCCATGAACCCGAACGGGAATCACCCTGTGATGCCGATGCTCCCAAACGGAAACCGCGACATTGATGCCTCACGAGACATCAAGGACACCTGGAAGGATATGGAGGCCATGGTGAAGACGGGCAAGGTCAAATCCATCGGCGGGTCCAACTTCTCCCAGATGACGCTCGAGAAGATCTTGCCCACAGCTGAGATCGTTCCTGCTGTTAACCAGGTGTGTTCAGTGTGAGGACGCCATTCATTCAAAACTAACCGTTCACGTATAGCTTGAACTTCACCTATACAATCCGCAGCTGCAGCTCTTAGAATACTTGAAGTCAAAGGGAATCGTTCCGCAAGCATACTCGCCACTTGGTTCGACCAATTCCCCACTTTTGAACGATGAGACTGCCACTGAGATTGCGAAGAAGCATGGTTTGAAGAACACCTCAGATGTCCTTCTTGGTTACTTGCGTGCGTTCACGCCCTCGTTCACAAATAATTAGCTGACACGGCTGAATGCAGTGGCAAAGGATGCTTTTGTCCTTCCCAAATCAGTGACACCATCCCGTATTGAGTCCAACTTGACCGGTGCGATAGAGGCATACAATGCCTTGACACCAGAAGACATAAAGGTCCTCGACGGCGTTGCTGCAGGAGGCAAGCAGAAGCGTTTCATCATGCCTCCTTGGGGTGAGTATCGTCTTCGCGCAAATAAGAGCAATAGTACTGAATGAGCCGTTATCCAGGTATTGACCTCGGTTTCGACGATTGGCCTGTTCCAACCAAGTGAGCGGGGCTCTGTCATCACTAATGTCCATGGTTGACAGTAGCTCGGAGGGCACAATTGTAGCATCTGAGGCAGACGTGAGAACTGTCCACACAAGTAAAGTTACATATACTTCATGAAATAAATTGCGTCAAATCAACTGCCCGATACCCAAGCGATGCAGTATCGTGGTGGCATGACTCAGTATTAAGTTTTGTCACTTATTGTCATGAGGACCTAGGTTGTAAACAGACCGCATAAAAAGGACATGTCTGCTGACTTCCCTGATGACAGTCTATCCGGATTCCGGACCGAAAGACGGTAGACATGTTGGCGCGAACTCCACCATCTGGAGGAGGAACCGCGCCACTATTTATCGAAGAATAACCTCCACGTAGTACCCCTAATCTCGAAAATGTTGGAAATGAACCCACGTTGGAGACGGTTGAACTTGAAACAGCCTGACACTCAGGCGATGCGATTCAGCGGCGAGGTTTTGTCACTCATTATCATGGAGACATAGGTTGCAAACCAACCGCATAAAGGGACATGCCTGAGTTCCATGACAGTCCACCCGGGCCGAGAAAAAAAAGAGAAACATGTTGGTGCCAACGCTATGTCGGAAGAAGAATCACTGGAACGCGCCACTGGTCCACGTCTCTCAGAGGATAACTTCTTACTCCGTATCCCGAGTTTCTAAAATGGAAAACCGGATTGAAGAAATGCATGAACTCACTTGGAACTGGTTAGAAATACGTGGCTATAACAAATCACGATACGTGAATTTCATCATGCCTACTGCGCACGGCGTCGCGAACATCATTCAGGACGTGTAACGTGAATTAGCAGGGCCTGGGCAAGGGCTGCAACAAGACAGAAAATTTCACCAGTGCAAGGGCTTTGCGTTCATGTGAACAGCGGTGAGTTGAGATTAGGTTGCCGTTGAGTAGCGGAAGCGAACGAGCATCGGGTGGGTCCAAGTCCTGTGCAAACCTTGACGGCGAGTGAGAACGGGTCACGTTAATATGGCTCATTCATAGCACGTATGTTTCAACGGAAACACTTATCGATGTTGGGCGTCGTTGAACCTTGTTGGGCACGACGATCATTAATGATACGTGCAGTGTGCTTGCTGGCAGAGTGCAATGCTCGGTGCTGGCAATGCAAATGACGGATCCGCGCAATGATGTAGCGCCACGCGATTCACACGTGAGAAGTTAATGTTCTTTCAGGGATCCGAAAAGGTTCCGCTTTACGCCAAGTTGACGCCCATTTCGCGCCAATTGCCCGGGTTAGGGTGTAACCTTTAACATTTATGTTTGCGATAGGTATTTTATTTCCAAGTCGGCGCAGGGCAGTTTCAGGTTTACTTGTACGATGCTCGGGATGATAGAAACCATATATAAGGCTACCCTCATCTCGAGTTTCATTCCTCACCGCCCACCACTCCTTGTCCTCTTTCCTAAACTCATCCGAGTCATTTCACATAGATTAGCATTGATATGCCTGGTATTCTTTCCAAACACGATGGAAATGAACTGGACACCGTCTCCGATGCTGTCGATGATGGTGTGTATTTATTTCTCTCCACTTCGCGACATGGCTTACCGTGCATCTCGCCGTCTTCAGTAAATGTTCTGAAGGCGAAAGTCTGGGACTCGCAATCTGAATTCGACTCGACAAAAGACAAGGCGACATTTAGGCAGTATGAAACTGCCTGTGACCGCGTCAAGAATTTTTACAAGGAGCAGCATGGTTGGTTCCCTACTAATTAATGACGTCGTGCCGACCAAGTTACTGAATGTCATGCAGAAAAGCAGACCGTAGAGTTCAACATCAAAGCCCGCGCTGATTTCAACAGCCGGAAACGCGCCCGCATGGGTATCTGGCAAGCTATGGAAATGCTTGACACGCTCGTGGACGAGTCGGATCCAGATGTCAGTAATACATTGCCTTGTGATTTCCATTCATTGACGCGTCGTGCATACCTAGACTTCCCTTACTCAAATTGAGCATCTGCTTCAAACTGCGGAAGCCATCCGGCGTGATGGTAAACCTGACTGGATGCAAGTTACCGGTTTGATCCATGACCTTGGCAAGCTGCTACACTTTTTCGGCAGCCAAGGCCAATGGGATGTCGTCGGTGTATGTTTTTCCGTCGGGTGCTCATGGTGACGTGTAGACTGATGCACTTCTTTACCCAAGGATACCTTCATCGTTGGCTGCGCTTTCTCGGACAAAAATATATACCCCGAGACTTTCTCCAGCAACCCAGACTTCCATGATCCAGTTTATTCTACAAAGTATGGAATTTACGAACCTAATTGCGGTCTTGATAATGTCATGGTATCTTGGGGTCACGACGAGGTATTAATTCGTCATCTCTGCTCTCTCGATTAATTTAATTTTCTTTTCATAGTATCTCTATCACGTCGTTAAGGGCCAGAGCTCGCTGCCCGATGAGGCCCTTGCTATGATCAGGTATCACAGCTTTTACCCGTAAGTTTCTCGACCTTGTGAGGTCCACCAAATAATTTGAACATCCATTCAGGTGGCACCGCGAAGGAGCCTACACGCACCTCATGAATGAAAAGGATACAAAGGCGCTCGAAGCTACACGTGCTTTCAACCCGTACGACCTTTACTCAAAGGACGATGAGCCTTGCAATGCCGAAACACTCCGCCCTTACTATGAAGGCCTCATCGCAAAATTCTTCCCCCCTGAAATCGACTGGTAGATGCGCATGCGCACGATTTTTTGCACAACATTAGACATACAGTATTGAATAGGTAAAGAACAAACACCTTTGCAGCATAGTTAATTATTTCCCGTGTTTCGTTAATTATTTCCTTTGTTTCGTTAATTCCCTTCTGTATTGCAGCAGTTATCGTACTACGCTTCCTGGCGATTTATGCGTATTATTAATCATTGCTCATGCAAAGTTATTGTCTCATAGCACGACAGAACCAATGAAATGCCGGTGAAAACCAATGCTGAGGAGGTGATCTAAGAGATTAGATTAGATAAGATCAAGGTAAGCTGTAACCAACGTGCAACTCGCATCGCGTCTTCATATCACACGGAGCTCCATCCTCGACGCTCGTTGACATCCTCTATCTCGCTAGAAGACATACCACATAGATCTGTATAGACGACCCACCAAGTTATACAATGTCGCAGGAATCGCCTATCAGTGAACCAATAGTTTATCACGGCAAGAAATTCGTCGTTCTCAGCGACTGGTGCGTGAATGCTAGGTTTATTGGATCTAAGCGCTGAATTCAGTTTCTCTGTGATCCTACAGGGATGGCACGATCACTACGGAGGATTCCAATGATTGTTCGTTGCGTCTAAAATTTTACTACATGTATTCCTCTGACTGAAGCACACGATTCAGATGTGACGGATAACTTTGGCATGGGGCGCGAAGAACGGATGGCGCTCAACGGGCTTGTGCGTGATAAGAAAGAGAATTTCCGGTGCGGCGCATTGTATGCTCAAAGCTACATAATGATTAAATTCTCCATGCACATTTAGTGATGCCTTCCGGATGATGATCAAGAGCATCAATGAGAATGGCAAGGAAGGAGGCAAGGTGACGCATACATTCGACTTTTGCAGAGATGCTGTTGCGAGTGGTCAGTTCTATCATGCACGACATTCTTTCTTTCAGGAGCTGATGTTTAGACTGTTTCAGGTATCAAAGTCGATGATACTTTCAATGGCTTCTATGAATTTTGCGAAGGGAATGATATACCCGTGGTAATTGTGTCCAGGTAAAAGACTTTTGGCTTTCACCACGCCGTGCTCATTGATACCTCACCAGTGGCATGGAGCCTATCATCCGTGCGGTCCTCAGCGAGCACCTCGCTAGCCTCAGCGGCATCCAAATAATATCAAATCAGGTGAAGACATTCGACGACGGGAGCTGGGACATTCAATACCGTCATCCCGAGAGGTAAAACCACTCATCGCTTTATTTCGCTTCGCGCTTGACCTGACGATCACTTCAGCGGCTTCGGACATGACAAGTCCAAGGCGATCGCGCCCTACAGGGCCATGCAGCCCGCCCCGATTGTATTCTTCTTCGGTGATGGCGTGTCAGACTTATCCGCCGCGCAGGGAGCGACCTGTCTGTTTGTCAAGTACAAGCCGAACGGAGAGAACTTCTTGATGGAATACTGTCAGCAGAACAAGATCAAGTATCGGTTGTTCGAGAGCTTCAAGGAGGCACAAGATCTGATGAAGCTCATTATCTTTGCGGAGACGGAGGCAGAGCAACAGAATATCATTGCACGGGAGTGGCCTGAAGTAGCTTGAGAGGCGTCGCACTCGTTGGCCAAAGAAATTGATGGTGACTCTAAGAGAGGAACGCTTGGGTTAAGGACATGTACATTTAGATTCGACTAGCCTTAGGCGCACCATCAATATTAGAGCACGTATGCGAGGTCCTTGCGCCTGGCCCTTGCAGGACTTCCGACAAGAATGGTTGCGTGTCCTCTGAGATGATCGAGTCCTATGTAGGTGGGGGAGTGTAAGCTACGGTACCGAACCAGGTATCGAGAGAAGTTGCTGGACATGACAAGGAAGGACCCACTCCAGCCGAGTCCTAATAGCATTCCTCGGACCCTCAATCCGGTACAACGAACGTAATGCAGGGCATCCGGGTGAGTTATCTACCGTGGCGAAGTTGCTGTTTA